>JAGFPH010002090.1:85164-98673 GCA_018207615.1 Philaenus spumarius | reverse complement strand
TGTAACGTGCCAAATATTGTTCTGCATACAATATTATTACAATATTGATGTACTGTGACGTGCCAAATATTGTTCTGCATACAATATTATTACAATATTGATGTTCTGTAACGTGCCAAATATTGTTCTGCATACAATATTATTACAATATTGATGTTCTGTAACGTGCCAAATATTGTTCTGCATGCAATATTATTACAAAATTGATGTACTGTAACGTGCCAAATATTCTTCTGCATACAGTATTATTACAATATTGATGTTCTGTAACGTGCCAAATATTGTTCTGTATACAATATTATTACAATATTTATGTTCTGTAACGTGCCAAATATTGTCCTGCATACAATATTATTACAATATTGATGTTCTGTAACGTGCTAATATTGTTCTGCATACAATATTATTATAATATTGATTTTCTGTAACGTGCCAAATATTGTTCTGCATACAATATTATTACAATATTGATGTTCTGTAACGTGTCAAATATTGTTCTGCATACAATATTATTACAATATTGATGTTCTGTAACGTACTAAATATTGTTCTGCATACAATATTATTACAAAATTGTTGTTTTGTAACATGTCAAATATTGTGTATACAAATTATTACAATATTGTTGTTCTGTAACGTGACAAATATAGTGTATACAATATTATTATAACACTATAATTTTGTAACAATCCAACTATTGTTGTGTTTACAAAATTAGGCTATTCTAATACTGTCGTTTTGTAACGTGCCAATTATTGTGTATACAATATTATTACAACAATATAGTTCTGTGACATGCCAACAAAACTGTTGTTGTGTATACAATATTTTTACAATACTGTTGTTTTGTAACATGACAAATATTGTTCTTCTGCATACAATATTATTACAATAATGTTGTTTTGTAACATGTCAAATATTACGTATTCAATTTTATTACAATAATGTTGTTCTGCAACGTGCCAAATATAGTGTATACAATATTATTAGAACACTATAATTTTGTAACATGCCAACTATTGTTGTCTATACAATATTATTCCAATACTGTTGTTTTGTAACGTGCCAAATATAGTGTATGCAATATTATTAGAACACTATATTTTTGTAACATGCCAGCTATTGTTGTGTATACAATATTATTTCAATAGTGTTGTTTTATAACGTGCTAGTATACAATATTATTACTATTATGTTGTTCTCTGACAAGCCAAATTATATATTGTATAGCACTTTCATAATATAAAATTAATAAAAGTATTAGGAAATATAATGAATGCTGTAGTTGTAGGAAACATTGTGTAGTTCGAATGTAAAGCGTAGTTCTGCCACTTCTCACGTGCAACAAAAATCTTCTTCTCGCTTTTAATACACAATATGTAGATAAAAAACCTCATTCATGACCCTTACATTCATAAACAAACTTTAAGTGATTGCAAATTTAAAAAAAAATTACCAAATGTGTGTTAAAGGTAATCATGTGTTTGGGAGGTATCATCTTATTTAACTGCTTCCCTGGAAGACGCGGCAAATGGATGATTGCCCTAGAGAAGAAGCTGTATACATTATTTAATTATCATTTTTACTTCTACAGAACATTTTTAAGACAGCAGCCGGTACGCAGGTAAACACGTACTTTTAAATTTTATTTAAACCGGATATTCGCATTATTTAAAGCTGTAGCAACTGTTTTGTGAGATTCATCACATATGATCAAATGTTGTAGGATACAGACTCTATTTACAACGACGAATTATTAAACAAATATGTATAGCTAGGCTATAAATTATGTATGATCTTAATAATTAGCTGATCTTAAGAAATCAAATTTGAAAAATATTTCTTGTGTAAGTTAAGGAATTATTATTAAAACTATCGTACACAAATTTATATTTTTAGTGTGATAAGGTCAAATTGTTATTTTAGTATTTATGTAATATTTTTTAATATTGAACTAATATTTAATTGGCCAAGTTATTTTGCAATTATTAGTGATGTGAGCCTTTATTTTCTCGCACATGTGCAGTATATTTTGTAAAGACGGATAGAATCACATGGTTATAGGTGTCAACAGATATCTGTCGGGGATGACCTAGAAACTACGGACAAGGCAAGAGGGGACGTGCGGGGTAATTGTAAACGGCTAAATAAAAACACAAGGTTTTGAAGCCTAATCTAAATTTGTGAGTCATGTTTCTCTCTACACTTAGCCATTTTTCTCATTTTGACAACTTTTACTTGACTTAAGAAGTTGATTTAATTCAGCTAATTACGTTTATTTATTTACGTTGGTTTGTAAATAACGGTTTGTTAAAGGGCGCTCTATTATGTTAATGTTTATTGATATTTATGAATAATTACTTCATACAGATATCTTAATGTACAGAAACGGTAGGTTTGACTATTCTCTTAGATAAAATATTCTTTATTTGGCAAACGTCATTGTATTAAATGCAAATAAAATATTTAGATGGTAACATACATTTAACTAATTAAACGCAACGAAATATATCAAATATAAAAAAAAACAAGCCAAATAAATATATTCAGTAAAAAAACTTTATAAAATCAAAAAACTGAATAAATATAATTTACATTAATTATATTAATTAATTATTTTACAGCGTACACAGAATTAAACTTCATTAATACATTTTAATTAGTTTACAAATAAATTGACCACCACTATACTATATCTATATATTAAGCCATACTGTATTAAACTATGTAGGGAATTTGTTCATGGAATGGACTATGTTTCAGCAGGGCCGCGGCGAGAAAATCGGGGCCCGTGGTGGTAAATCTACCCTTTCCAAAATCACCATATTTTGTTTGCTTCTTTCGTAGCCTACATCTACGTAAACTGCTCCTACACCTTCTTTCTCTTAAAAACACCATTTATTGAAGAACGAAGCAACATTTAAGTGACACAGAACATAATATAAACAAATCCGTCCTACTTGTATGCGTTGTTTTTTAGGTTATGTTCGAGTTGCACACAGTCTCTATGTAAGTAAAATGAGTAAGATGAGCGCACATGTATACATTTCGTTTCCATTTCGCGATTTTTTAAACGTATAAATAATAATTATTGTTCAGATTAGCAGGAGAGAAAATCCCTAGGAACTTATTTAGAGTAATATCTGATTTCTTGAGGAATCGCGAAGTGACCTTTAGCGATAGGGGATGGACCATCAGGCGTGGGGTCAATAGGGGGTGTCCACAGGGTTCAATTTTGGGCCCTTTATTGTGGAACATCCTCTTTGACCTCATAGTTGAGATCGAGGCTCCGGAGGAGACATGCATCGTAGCATACGCGGACGACATTGGGGTCCTGGTAGGCTATAACAGCAGAGCCGAGTTGGAGGGTACTGCGGAATTGATGCTTGGCAGGATCAGAGAGAAGTGCAATAACATAAAGTTGGATGTGGCCCCAGGAAAGACACAATTCATCTTGCTTCATGGGATATTGAGGAGGAAACCTATTATTAAATGTTCGGGAGAGCGAGTGAGAGTGGTAGAGGAATTGAGGGATTAGTATTGGAAAGAGGACTCACGTTTGGGAAACACTGTAAGCAGGTGGTAGATAGAGCCAAGCACCTGCTTTTCAAGATCCGGAGATTGGTGGGTGAGGATACCTCAAAGGAACGCGAGGGTGATCTATGCGGGAGTTTTTGAGAATATGGTAACCTTCGCCGCGGGCGCCTGTCATAAGAAAGCCAGAAGTGCGATCGTAAAGAGGAACCTCACAAGCGGCCAGAGACAGGCTCTTATCTGCATCACCAGGGCATATAAGACTGTGTCAGCGGATGCTCTACCAGTGTTGGCGGGCGTTCTGCCTGTGGATATTCTTTTGGAGCAACGAGGAAGATTGTATGAGGCGCGGAAGAACATAGCGCGTGAGGAGGATATTGAGGTTTACGTACGGGCCAGAAAGGAGATCAGGCAGGAATCAGTCAGAGAATGGCAGCGTAGGTGGGAGTCGTCGGGCAAGGGAAGAAGCATCTACTGGTGGTTTCCTTCGGTGGCGAGGAGGCTCTCGTACTCGTGGATAAGCCCGGGACCAATAACTTCGCAGTTTTTCACGGGTCACGGGTTCTTCAAGAGCAAATTGTTCGGATTTAGTTGATGGAAGACCCTTTCTGTGATTGCGGAGAATCACAGACCTGTGAACATTTGGTACTGCAGTGTCCCGGGAACGCCCATCTGAGGGAGAGTCTCCTTCTACCGGCGATTGGAGGTAGTGGAGAGGAGCTACTGACCATCAGGGTGCTGACGAACTTTTTTGCGGCAACCCACTCGTTGTGCCGGGAATTGGAATTGGACCCGGAGGGTGTTTGATCGAGTCCTCTTGGAGTAGGGAGGGGAATGCCTGAACTGAGTAGGGTAGTTCTCCCTGCTCCGGAGGGAGAAAAAGAGATAGTAAATACATTCTGGGGAGCACCACGAGGGAGAAGACCCTCTGATGGACCACCTGGTCTCGGTAGAGGGTGATGGGTATGTGGAACCATTCAATGAAAAAAAAAAATCCGAATTGACAATTGAAATGGATTAAAATACGTAAAAATATCGAAAACTACTTTCCTCCTTTTTCAGAAACTTATTTTATAATTAGGGCCTATATTATTATTACTATTCAATAGCAAAAGAAACTGTTTAAATAATGTTCTGAAAAATCCGAGCCCCTTTGATAACTCCTGGTACGGGGGGGGGGGGGACTCCCCCGATCCGAATAAGGTAACTTGTCAAAAGCTTTCAATCAGTGCTGTTTGCCAAGAGAGTCTTATTTACGATGTGTATTGTATATGCACATCAATGTTTAGACTAACAGAACTGTTATACTTATAAAGTGAAATTACTTTTAAAATGTAAGTATAAGGAAAGTACATCGATTTTTAAATGCATTCCAAGAAGAATCACGATGGCACAAAAGAGCTATGGATAATCGTTTTTCTACAACTCTACAGAGTCAAAATAGCCGAAAATATGTTTGGTACAGAATGTGATCACTTTTTAAGTATGTTCAATGTAAGTGTAAGTGTACTCTATGCAATACCGGTTTTCTCTAAGTTGGCGATTCATTTTTTTTTATGTTTGGATTGTATCATTTGGCGGTTTACTAAAAACAGCAAAAGTATCGATATCTGATAAATACAACAGAAAATACATGTCATACATATTCTGTATATTATAGAAATTATTTCTACTTTTTAAGTTTAGTAAAGCTTTCACTGTGATAGGTTAACATGTTCTACGTTAGTTACGTCAGTTTAAGAAGACGAGGCCATAGCAAGGCTGAATAACTTCATGTTTGTCATGGTTCTGAAGATGACGGTATACCCGTCGAAACTGGCAATCCATTTGGATACTACTTCATCATAATATAAAATCCAGGAGGCTACGCACACATTATGTCTAAGTTCATGGGTTAGACATTTTTGATGTTTAAACTTCTATAGGCGCACCTCGTCTAAAAATTGCGGGCGCTGAATCGGATTTTACCGTCACGTTTTTTCCGTCACCCACTACTATATATAGTACACATTTGTATATGGCAGAGTATACAGTGTACTTGGTAATACCTGTGAAATGGACATTGTGCATCCTCATTTCATAAATTGTGTTTTTATTCAATATTTTTTATACTTTTGAAGTGTAAATCAGAATATCGCCATAGAAGTTTACACTTCTCTCGTGTGGTCTTAAGCACACCTGGATTTTAATTAATTCTTTAATAATTCTTTTCTGGAAAGGTTGGAAAGCAAGGTATCCAACCTTTCCATTATTTCCCATCACATTTTATATGAAAGAGGTATACAGTTGTGAATGTTGGTTTACCAAAAGCACCTCTCTTTAATATTTTGCCGAAACGTCCGATAAAATGAAGCGACTACGACGCGTACAAAGATCGGTAAATATAAAGATAAACTAAATTCAGAGTTTCAGCACGGCGCCGCGAAACAAATTACGCCGTATTTAAGAAAGATGTTATTGATCCGGTAGGTAGGCCCACGGTAGTTAGAGTTATTTTATACCTTGTAGCGAAAATAAATGAAACTCTACTCGATGATCGGTGCTAAAAAGACAGCTTTATTGGCTTGTAATCTGTCGACGATATTTCACTTTCATATCCACAGGGTCACAAAATTGATAGCCTATCATACTGGTGGCCCTACACATGCTTTTATTACAGATAAACTTTCTAAGTATCGTCTTTCAATTCAACAAAACGGAAAATCGATACTAAACGCAACTCGACTCTGTTTTTAGAGTAGTGTAAATCTGTTGCTCCGATAGGGTTATGAGCGTTGTTTCCGATGATATCGATATGAAGTTGGAGTATCGATTTTATCTGCCGTACCGATGGCCAGTCATTGCCGAAATTGTGAAAAATTATTGTCAAACACAGTTCATGTTTGTTTTCAATAGATAGCGCTGCGATATTTCTCACCCATTCCAATAGTGTTGTTACAAGTCTTACAATTTTAACAGTAGAATTCATCACTAATCCATAATACAAATTTTTAAAACGGAAAATCGATAATGAACGCAACTCGACTGCATTAGTAAATCAGTTGTTTCGATGACGCTGTGAACATATATAGTGCTTTCGACATACCCGTAACTACAAATTTTTCGCCACTGGCAGCTCTATGAAAATAGTGCCCCTACTTATTAGCAAATTTCCATAGGATAGATGAGCTACTGCAGTGACTCTTATGGCGAGACTTAAGGTCGAGAGCTGTCAATGAGCACCGATTATGGTCCCCAGAACACATTTTGGGGTGTGATTAAAATTTGTATCTACCAGGTGTCTTAAAAGTCCCAACCCCACCTTTAACTTTTGTGTTTGTTAAAACAAACAAATATCCTTTGGGGAACGATACTAACTTAGTCCAAAGTATCTTTTGAAGCAATCGGAAATTTTTAGTGTCCCCTAAAAATGGGGGATTTTGGGGGCAACTCAAAATTTTTAAATGGGAAGTATGATCATGTGATACCTTATTTTAAAGGTCTATTTAAGACTAGGAAAATGACATTTAAAATAAAAATAGGATTACCCAAAACAAAATGGCGGCCCTAAACGTGTTGAAATAAATCGACATAGAGTTGCTAATGTCTCGAAAACGAAGAGTTTTTAGAAAAAAATTCAAAAGACGACACATGTTTATTTCAAAGTGCTTGACCTAAAAAATTGCTTTCCAATCGATTTCGTAAATTTTATTTTTTACAAAATTTTCTAAGATGTAGGAGTCGACTTAAAATTTACGAAACCGATTTGAAAGCAATATTTTAGGTGAAGCACTTTGAAATAAACATTTTTATCTCTTGAAATTTTTTCTAAAATCTCTTTTTTTCGAGATATTAGCAACTTTATGTCGATTTATTTGCATAAAGGGCACCTAAAAATGCATAATTTTTTTTGAAACCTATAAAAACGGGTGAAAAGCCGCGAAAATCGGTATTCGGGGGGTTTTGGGGGCGCTGATCTCAATCCTGACCTTGCGAAGTGCCTCCGGGGTGGGGGGGGGGGGGGGGGGGGGGGGGGTTGGCGATATGCATAATCTTTTATAGAAAGGAGAAGATATTACACCTACAATTTTCAGATGAAAGAAAAAGAAAGAATAAATTAATAAGTTTTCAAAAAATTCTGTTTATTCTGTACTTATAACAAAAATCTGGAATAGTAAATGTACGTACGTACGTAGTATGTACAAACATGCGTAATGTATAAAATTAAAATTCTCATATACACAATTCTGGATTTCCAAAGTAATTTATAAACCGCCATTATCATCGGCGGTTACATATTCTTCCCTACATTTCCCCACATGTAATGAGGTTGATTACAATTGTCGTTTTTAACAATATAGTTAGTCTGGCAATTCACTAAAATTTAAAAAAACCATTCAAGTGAGATAACATCGATCGACAAGTGGTAAAAGTGTTGGGGCGTAAAGCCAAAGATCCTGGGTTCCAATTTCGGTCTCGGTGTTTTCTTAATTTTTTTTTAAATTTATTTAAAGTTTAGTTTTAAAAGGTGCAATTTATACAATATTTCTAGGTAAAAAAAGTTTACTTCAAAAAGTTGTGGTCGGGTGGTTTGAATTACTTGTAGGCCTATAGCATTTTCCCCGTGTTCCGGCCTAGATCTATAGTGAAGTCAGCTCATCAGAAGATTTCACCAAGATTTTTTAAATGTACCGCAATTTACAAGTTACATTTATTAACACATATTATTAGCTAAATACATTTTCGCTGTTAATTATATTTGTTCCCTAAACTAAACATAATCATTTATCTAATGCTGTTACTTCGTCAAAACTATAATCCCTCTCGCTTTATTTAGGCTACTATTTGACATCATTTGGAAATATTGTAATTACAAATGTTTATACATTAATTTTACTAATTATTTTTAATTTGTAGGCCTGCTTAATGAATCCTAATATCTTTAGTAAAGCGAGTCACATCAGTTTTACAGTAGTATTTATTCTGTAATGTAACCCTATTTTTTCTTTTTAATCTGTAATGTTTATTTTGTTTTTAGACATTAAAATATGTCTTGTTTTAATTTCGTTATTTTCTTATTTCCTAATTGTTTAGTATTTATGAAATAGTTATTATTTAAATATTGTATACAATTTACTTTTGAACAAAAATTCATACAAATTAGTACTAATAAAATTCAAAATTATGGGCTGAAGTTTTGAGAAAATTTAATACTCTTAAATGAAATAAAATTCTGCCATTTCATATTAAAATTCTGCCTAAAAATATTTCAAATTTTTCCAAGGGTATCCCATACCGCGACCAAGCAGTACGCCGCCCTAACCACCGAGAGCCTGAAATATCGTACAGCCCAGGGCCCCACAAGGTATTCGGCACTGCTAGAGGTTACTTCATTTCGAATCTTTGAGCGAAATCTACTAATATATTTGAGGTTATTTTAACAAACGATAATTATTATAAACAACTCTAATTCTTCCACTTCTTCGCAAATTTAAAAACACTTTTCGTTTCCCAGTTATTTGGCACATCGCCAATTCCGTGATACTCTCCAATTCTCTACGATAACAGTCACGGTGAACAAGTGAAACAATAAAATAATAAAAACTCTATTAAAAGCCGTCTCGCGAACTGCTCCAATTCAAACAATTCCCAACTTTTACAGCAGTTTTGTTATTTTTGCCCGCCCTTTCCTTAACGTATCTCTCTCGATTAGACGGAATAGTGCAAGTATCGAATAGTCGATACTTATTTTTGTGTTCGATTAGTCGAACTGGGTCAGTAATATAGTTGTTGCTCGCAAGATGGTCTTCGACAGATGTGATGCCGACAAATTTCTTGTTTCATTTGGAACAAGTCGGGTTACGATTAAATAGTATGTGTTGTACTTCTTCAGTTTTGTAATAGTAGGCCTACTTTTTAGAGAGGTTTGTAATGAAAATAAAAAAGGAGAGGTGGGGGAGGGAGTGAGAATAAAGATAGTAGGAATGTAATAGTAGATGGGATGATATACATAATTCATAGTATGATGAGAAGATGAATAATTCGGCCACAGTTGAACCGCTGACGTGAGTTGAGAAAATTTCCAAAATTAAGTTTATAGGCCTATCTTTTAGGGTTTCAACCAAAAATTTGGGAAATAGGTCTATTCAAGACGGTGCTGAATAGCTGGAAAATGATTCGCGCGTCATTGCGTGGTTCGGACGCTAACCCCGTAATGGGAGTATCTTCAATGCTCAATGCATTGCGTGCTTCGCACGCCAACCCTCGTATTGGGAGTACTTCAACACACAAAGCTTTGCGTACTTCGCACGCCAACCACCGTAATAGGAGTATCTTCAATACACAATGCATTGTGTGCTTCGCACGCCAACCACATGGTAAAATCCACCACATTACTTTAAACCAGGTACTTTTATGGGATTTCACGTTTTGATCGATTTTGGGGGAACCAAGCAAGCTATATGGTCGCGTAAAAAAAAACAAAATGTGCAGAATCACATCCTACATTTATATTTGAAGACAAAACTCTAAAAAAACATTTATTCTCGTAGGAAAAATCGCAAAACATAGTTACTTCCAGTCAAAAAACGTGCTTCCGGTTATTGGGTTTTTTTGGCTAACGAACTCGTACGAGCGACGTAGACAACCGAGATGTGTACAAAATTTGAACCAAATCGGACTTAAAATGCGTCCGCTAGAGTGCGAACACATATATACATATACATATATGATTTTTAATGACAGACAAAAACATGTCCTGGGGACCTGTTGTAAGCAAAGGAGAATGTAAGCAAAGGAGAAAGATGTACTATTATTCTATTATTGTGGTGTATCCCCGGTCAGTGCTCCAAAAGAAGTCAGACTGGAGGCTGAGGGGTTCCGTTAACCGTTACGAGAGATTGACCAATGATATTAATTTAAATAACATATTAACACCTTATATACAGAGTGTTTCCGAACTCTCCTTACAAGCTTTAGCGTATTGTTTGTATAAAAAGAGCTAAAACCTTAAAAAAACCCGGGATTTATCTGTCTTTCTGTTTAAATGTCCCTCTAATATATAAATAACTCCTGTCATTTAAGCAAAAACTCTGACCCTACTGCGCATACATCAGTGTTACCACTGCCTCGATACGAGTGCCTCTTCCCTGCAAATTTCAGTGTATACAATAATATATTTGCTTTGGTTCACCGTGAGTTGCCGAGGGGGACGATGAGCGAAGTGGCCAGGGGGCACAGCCTGTAGTTTAAAAAAAAACAAAAAACTACTTTAGCAAAGTGTTGCAAATTTGGTAGGTATTGAAAGTTTTAGTTAGTACTATACATACATCAATAGTTATTGTTCGAACATATTCATTTCAAAGTTGCCGACAAAAAAGCTTTGCATTTGAAATAACTCTAAAACTAAAAAAATTACAAAACATATTACGAGAATAATTTTTGTTGTCAGTTTTATTACAAATCCATGTCTTGTTATTGTTTTTTATTTAATTGCGTGAAAAATAACAGAAATTTTTGATTTCCTATCGACCATGCTAATAAGTTAATGGAACAACAGCGATATGAATAACTGAGGTTATTTTTAGATATACAATTTAATTGTAATTTCATTCATATTTGTCTATTTAAAGTAACGGTTTGTTTGTTAGTTTCATTGTTTGGTTGCCATTGTTGGTATGTTAAGATGTATTATTGTAACCCAACTCGTTTCAAAATGGCTGCCATTCAAAGCTTTCCAATTAAAATAATTCTAAAGCTAGCAATTATAGAAAAAAATATTACAAAAAAATATTTTATTTTAGTAAATTCTATGACGATTCCATATCGTTGATATAGTTTTTTTAAATTGGGTGAAAAATAAACGATATCTGGTATTTCCTGTTAGCCCATGCTAATGACTAATGCAACAACAAAGGTATGCGTAAAAAAGATGTTTTGTGTATGTACATACAGAGTGTTCATAAATTTCCTCTAACCCCTTTATTATTTTTGTTATTGAAAATAAGTTAACAAAACTTTGTATATATATCTCTTGATGCGTAACAGGACATATTTTTGACACATCTGAACCTTTATTATTTTGGGCGGCTTGAAGGGTGTAGGGGGGTAAATAATTTCAAATATAAAGGTACGACATGTAATCAACCATTGAAAAGCTTATTACAAGAGAAACAGAATGGCGTAATCTAGAGCTTAGTATCTTGTTTCGTTTCAAAGTAATGGACAATCAATGTTCTGGAAAATGATATCAACTACTATAAAAGCGAGTGTACGAGCGTACGTACGTACGTACGTGCGAAACATATAATATAACGGCTGATTTCACCCATCATCTGTAAACCCAGTGTAGATTATAGTTCGGGGTTAAGTTTACAACTTAAATCGTTATAATTTCTTGTGAAGTTGATTTTTTTAAAAATGAGTTATAGAACTAATGTATGCTATAACATACATTATAATATTTGCTTTGAGGTTATAAACTATATATAAATACATCCTTTTATCATCAATATATATTTGTTTATACAAATTTAAAGAAGAGATACATATTAGTTTAACAGCTGATTTCAGCACCCATCACCTGTAATACTTAAACTCAGTGTGGATTATAGTTGGGGGTTATGTTTACAACTTCAATCGTTATAATTTCTTGTGAAGTTGATTTTTTTTTAATATGAGTTATAGAACTAATGAATGCTATAACATACATTATAATATTTCCTTTGAGGATATAAACTGTATTTAAATATAACCTTTTATCATCAATATATTTGTTTATACAAATTTAAAGAAGAGATACCTATTCGTTTATCTTCGGAAACATTCGTACATCTTCGTAAGGCATATACACATATTCCATTATTAATTTCTTCACTATAATATTAATAACTTCTAAATCATTTGATCTATCAATATAAAATAAAAAGTAATTAAAAGATAGTTCTTTTATATTTCTTTAAATATATAATAACGTATGTAAATAAAAATATTTAACAAATATGAATACAGTTTTTTAATCCTTATTATTGTACACATTTACCTACTTAAAAATCCCCGTCAGAACAGTTAGGTAGACCTAGATAAGTAGGCATTAATGTTGTTTTTAAATAGTTTGTTTTTTAAATTATTTATTTCTAATGTGTATCTAATTAATCAGCCTGCGATTTTTCACGGGAGCTTACTAGTTGTTATCATGACATCAAAGCAGCTTATTAATTTGGAATAATTAGGTTGTATGTTATTTTCCAGAACCTGTTTATAAACATACAAATAATTATTTTAAAATACTAAAAGTAAATTCGTAGATACAAACATTAGTTTTTGAATTAGTTAAAAAATGGCTCAATAAGCGCGTAAACTAATCAAATAAAAAAGAAAAAAAAAATTCATAAAAAATATTATATACTTTGGAGTTACTGTAAAACATGTTCTAAAGAGGACAAGAACCTAACCTAACCTTAAGCCCTTTTGGGACCATCTGAAGATATTTCGTCAACTTTAAAATACGCGAAAAAGACCATCTGACGAATTATCGTCAAATTATTTCAATACGTAAAAGACCATTATTTGACGATATCTCGTCATTTACGAAAAATTAATTTCATCGCAATTAAATGAATAAAAGTAATGAAATTATTATTTTTGAAGACTAATAAAATAATTTATAATATAGTAATAATTATTAAAACATAATGTGAATAAAATAACGTTAATAATAAATTAACAATCTGTGTTAATAAGTTTTAGTAAAATTTTCTGCCAATCCTAACGTAACACTTTCACTAAAGTTTGTCGACGCGTTTCGGAATTCCTCCATTATCGAGACCTATTTCAGTACTGGATTCATCCGTTATGGAATCGTCTAGATATAGTTAGCAACGCCTCTCTTCCTACTACCGGTGCTGCTGCTTATGTAATCTGTTATGTAATCTGTTACGTAATCTGTTATGTAATCTGTTATGCAACACGTTATGTAACATGTTATGTAATAAATCT
>JAGFPH010002090.1:54670-75751 GCA_018207615.1 Philaenus spumarius | reverse complement strand
TTATAATACGTTATTATAACATTATAATAATTATTATAATAATTATCCCTTACTTATTGAATTATTCTTTGAATTCTATGTAGTGTGCTTACACTAATACGTCACTCAAAATCTTTAGTCACTAAATAAATACTGCTTACATTATAATGATCACTACTTTTCGCATACTTATTATAATTATAATGTTATTACATAATAATAATATTATTATATTATAGTTATTATATTATAACAGTATAATTTTGCAATTTCAAAATATGATATAATATTTTTTGACAATATTATATTGACTTGTGTATTTGTTGACCTTTGTTCTCCTCTAATATTAATACTGATAAAAATATAAATCGGTCATAGAAGTTATCACTTCCAACGTGAGGCACACCCAATATTTAACACTTTACAAAAAATTTACCAGGTCAAAAAGTTGTATTTTCTAATAAAAAACGTTATGAGTCTTTAATTTTTTTCTGGACGCCAATGGATAACTTTAGTTATCGGCAAAAACCTAAAAAATAATTTCTTTGCAGGTAATAAATAATGAATATTACTTACTGTTCTTGTGTATTTTAATTAAAGTACAGAGCTGTAGGCCTATTACAAGTCGGTTACAGTATTAACTTAAAAAATTAGAAACAGTAAACATTTTGACCGCTTTTTTGAAAATATACAAGTGTACATTCTGATTTGTTTCCGCTGGTAAAAGGTTATATAAAAAATATTTTAACAAAATGTGAACCCATTATTTTATCTACTTTAAAGCTAAATGACGCATAACTAAACGAAATGTTTTCGGACATAAGTTTACTGGGAATTTTCTCTTATTTTTACCTAATGATTTATTTTACAATGCATTTCCAGAGAGTTACAGGACACGCTGTATAACAAGGTGAAATCTGTATCTCAATTTCGGTACGCTTTGTAGATATGGTAGATCAAAATCCAGCCTAAATCTTATCTTACTCAGATAAATATGGATTAACCGTTACCCAAAATTGATTAAAACAATATTTTTAACCAATGATTATTTTGATTGTATGAGTTAATAACAATGCATCTTATTATACATTATATTTTTTAATATAAATTGAATCTGTATTAGGCTAACCAATTTTCGAGATGTTCCACCCAGACTTTCAAAAAATAAAGTTAGCCCACATTTTAAAATTAAAATTTCCAATGTTTTAAATATGTTTCATATAAAACATGCTAATATTTAACAGCTGCATCATAATAATATTGTACAACAATTATGAGTGTTTAGGGTAATTTAGATTCTTATAAAAATTATTCACACGGTAGGCCTACATATTAGTGAATGTAGGCAGGCCTACCGTGTGTCGTTGGGCTACGGAGAGATTCCTATTTTATACCTTCAAAAGGTTTTCTTGTTACCATGATCAATGCACGTTTAATGACATAAGTGACATAAGTCTAACTCTCCACTCCACTATTTCCAACATCTTTGCAGTAAAATGTCAGATGGAAAAATATGATTTAAAATTAAAAACAATTATCGACAGACGGTTATTTTCATTTTGTACTTTTTTATGCCAATAAAAACGTAAACGATAGGCGATGTACCGAACGATATCTAGTGTGCATAAAGCGAAACATGACGTACGCTTCATACTGGTCACTCCACCTGTTGAACGTATTTCTAACTAACAATGAATCATCGCAGTTTGCGATGTTTTATTATAGCTTTAGAGGCATCTATATAAATTCGAATAAAACGTTTTGTATTTGTACTCGCTAAAATTTATTTAAACTTGAAATAAATTGTAATAGTTATTTTACCGTTTGGTAACCAACTTTATGCATTTGTTTGTTTAAGAATAGTAGCAAATTATTCCATAGAAATACGTGTATTAGTCAAACGCGTTTCAACGAAAAAGTCGTCATCATTAGAGATACATGAGCTACAATTACCAAATTATAACTGTTTGTTTGATAACCCTTAGCCTCAAATAAAATTTAAAAAACGATATAGGACCAATAAATCTAGGTTCCTGGAGGACTCAAAAATTAACAATCATATTCCTTCTAGTTCAGCAATATTTCTCCGTTTAATACAATCTCTACAGGAAATATTCGTAAACATGTGTATTTAAATAAAATTCTATTAAAACAATTATTATTAGCAACTAGTTTTCATCAAAACTTTACATTTCATATTATAAAAACTCGAAACATTTAAACAAGAAATATAGGTCTATTTGAAAAGAGTTATTAAAATTATAATTAAATTGAGATAAATTTCATTGTAAGGATAAATAATACAACGAGGAAGCTGACGAAAGTCTTAAGGAATCAGCCAGAAACATTTTTTCGACCTAGAAGATATTTACAAATTTTTTGAACAGTTTTTTACTTTCTCCACCCTATACGTAGTATATGGAGAAAGTATTGTTTTCGTACAAATTTTCGAATTTGAATTTTTAGTGGAATTATCTGTTTTGGTGCTCCCTGAACCCCCAAAAAATGTTTGTGGAATTATTTGTTTTTGTGCTCTCTGAAGCCAAAAAAGTGTTTTTTTGGTGATGTGTGTCTGTTAGGATGTGTACAGATCTGGAGACCATACTACCAACGGTCCGATTTTGATGACATTTATGATGTAGGTGTAGTTCTGGAATATCTTCAAGCCTTTTTTTATTTTTTCAAATTTTTTATTTTTAAGGGGTTTTACTCCCAAAAAATGGCAAAAACGAGAAAAATCAAAATTTCTCAAAAACGGCTCTAACGATTTTGATAAAATTTGTCCTATTTGTAGCCCTTAATGTACCCTACCATGTGCAAAAAATACATCTTTTTAAAAATTATCGTTTAGGTAGGTCTAATAATAATAATAACCGATTTTTGGCCAAAAAGGGGGTTGTTTTTCAAAATTTGTCTAAAACTTTTTTCGTGCATATATACAGGCCTAATTGACATGGTGCAAATTTGTTCGAAATCGATCGAATAGTTTAAATAATGATAATATAATATGGATGTGTGTTACATGCATCTAATATTTTCCATGGTAACATTTTCCTACTTTTGCAATTCTAAATAACCACCTCCTATGCTACTCTTGGGAAGGTATAAAGTTTCAACTGGGAGAAAGTATGTGGCAGTTATCTGGTATCGTTTATTTTAAGATTATTTTTACATTTGAAAACCAAATCTCATATTTTCCTTGCACTAATTTTGAATTGAAACAAACACCTACACCATCTGCAATCAGATCAACATCCACATTGACCATATCCAATTGTTCCTTATGCATACTCCAGAAAGCGTAATGGCGGGTAATGCTACCATTGTTGCGTGTGGGATCGGATCGTTATCTCTACTTTTGCAACTTATTAGCGTCAATCGACTCCCTTTGTCGCTCCGTTTTCGCGTTTAATCACTACCAGGCAATTATTTCTGCTCTAACGTATGTTTCTACGGGTTTAGGTGTCCACCGAAATACTCACTTCGACTTTACTAAATTAAAATTCCTTTTGTCCCGGCGATCGTAAGATTGCTCCGCTTGTCGCATTTATTATGTTTTTTGTCCGTGTTTTTTTCCGCTCTTTAACGTTTTTGTTGCTACACTTTTTTGCGTTTCATTAAATCTTGCTGGTTCTTGTCCGTGTATTAGTGGTTTATTTTATTTTTTACGTGTCCTTGATTCTTGCATTTTTTTGCGCGTTGAAGTTTCTTTTGTTGTTACAAATCGCGAATAGTTATTGCGAATTAATTGAATCTATTGAAACCCCGTGCACATCCTGTACTTGAACAGCTTTTTCGAATCATTTTTGTAGACCTAAAGAAGAATCTCTATCTAAGACTCTTCGAAAAACTGATTGTTAAAATTTGAACAATTTATTTTTAATTTCGAGAAAAGTAGACAGAACATTAGTCCTCTATAAAATTATGCAAATTATAAAGTAAGTAAGTGGTCATAGGCGTACATTTAAAGTAGCCGAGTCATTTGAACTTTGTTTCCATTATTAAAATAATTCGACCACGCAGCTGAACCGCTGACGTGAGTTGAGCAAATTTCCAAAATTAAGTTTATAGGCCTATGTTTTAGGGTTTCAACCAACAATTTGGGAGATAGTTCTATTCATGACGGTGCTGAATAGCTGCAAAATGGTTCGCACGCCATTCCGCATATTGGGAGTATCTTCAATACACAAAACATTGCGTGCTTCTCACGCCATTCCGCGTATTGTGATTGTCTTCAATACACAAAACATTGCGTGCTTCGCACGCCAACCCCGCTCTAGAATCCTCCACATGGCTTTGAACCGGGTACTTCTTTGGTATTTTACGTTTTGATCGATTTTTGGGGAACCAAGCGAGCTATTAGATCGCGTAAAAAACAAAATGTGCAGAATAACATCCTACATTTATATTTGTAGGAAAACTCAAAACAAATTCATTCTCGTATGAAAACTCGCACAAAACAGTTACTTGCGGTCAAAAACATGCTTCCGATTGTTGGATTATTTCGGCTAACGAACTCGTCCGAGCGACGTAGACAACCAACATGTGTACCAAATTTGAACCAAATCGGACTTAAAATGCGGCCGCTAGAATGCGAACGCGTATATACATATGATTTTAATGACACCCCAAAACGTGTTCTGGGGACCATGATCGGTGCTCATTTGCTACTCCCGACCCTGGGCCTTACCATAAGGGCCACTGCAATAGCTCATTTTTCCTATGGAAATTCGCTAATAACACGGGAAACTTAATTGCAAAAATCTATATAACTACTGAATCAAAATGTATAAATTTATAAAATTTCATATTGTTCAATATTGTTCTAATAATATTACCACTATAAATTTAATTTCAAGTCATTCATTATTTATCTACATTAGGTCTACTACGTTTCAGAAAACCAAATAGGTAGAAAATATGTTCTGTAACGTTATGCTTATTGTAATTTAAGCTAGTGGATGTGTATTTAAAGTAGACGAGCGATTGAACTTTACTTTTGAAATTTAAATAACATTTGGCTGTTAGTTGTGAACATTTTAGAAAGTACACCATTATTTTAAAGTTCTGTGTAGAATTTCATAGTGTTCCGAAATTAATAGCACTAAATAATCACTAAAAATTTCATTTCAATTCATTTATATTTTTAAAAGGAAATAGAACAGAATTCGTATATTATAAAGTAGGCGAGCGTATTTGATTTTAAAGTAGGTGAGTGAACTTAATTATTTGCGATTTAAATAGCACGTTACAATTAACTGCAACATTCTTGACTCGATTTTAATAAAATTTTGTAGTATTTCTATATTGTTAATACTGCATCACTAGCATAAACCTAATGTAGAGTCTTTCATACTTTATGGATGTAGCCTATAATGTTTTGAAGAACCAATTATGTAGAAAATAAATCTTTACAGCATATTTTTGTTTATTATACGCTAGGCGAATAATTGTGAGTAGTAAGTCCGTATTTCTAACTTAGTTTTGTCATTCAAGCAGCACGGAACATTAATTGCGAAAGTGTTGAACCGAACTTTATTGAATTGCATATTGTAAGAACTATAAATTTCATATTGTTCCAGTACTAATAATGTTACCACTATAAATTTAATTTTAAGTCATTCATTATTAGCGAATTTCCATAGGAAAAATGAGCTATTGCAGTGGCCCTTATGGTAAGACCCAAGGTCGGGAGTAGCAACGGAGCACCGATCATGGTCCCCAGAACACGTTTTGGGGTGTCATTAAAATCATATATATATATACATATATGTGTTCGCACTCTAGCGGCCGCATTTTAAGTCCGATTTAGTTCAAATTTGGTTCACATGTTGGTTATCTACGTCGCTCGGACGAGTTTGTTAACCAAAAAAAGCCAACAATTGGAAGCAAGTTTTTTGACCGCAAGTAACAATTTTTTTTAGATTTTTCCTACTAGAATGAATTTGTGTTTGAGTTTTTTCTACAAACATAAATTTAGGATGTTATTCTGCACATTTTGTTTTTTTACGCGACCTTATAGCTCGCTTGTTTCGCCCTAAATCGATCAAAACGTAAAATACCATAGACGTACCCGGTTCAAAGAAATGCGGTGGATTCTAACGTGGGTTTGGCGTGCGAAGCACGCAATGCATTGTGTATTGGAGGTACTCTCAATACGGGAGTTGGCGTGCGAAGCACGCAACGCTTTGTGTGTTGAAGATACTCCCAATACGGAAGTTGGAGTGTGAAGCACGCAATGCTTTGTGTATTGAAAATAATTACAATATGCGGAATGGCGTGCGAACCATTTTGCAGCTATTCAGCATCGTCGTAAATAGACCTATTTCCCAAATTGTTGGTTGAAACTCTAAAACATAGGCCTATAAACTTAATTTTGTAAATTTGCTCAACTCAAATCAGTGGTTCAGCTGCGTAGTCGAATTATTATTAATTCTTATAGTTTATAATAATACGAGCACAATTTTGCATGTACAATTTACAATTAATAAAATTTTCGCATTAATTTATGATAAAGACAATTAATTAATTTAATTATTAATATTTCATAAATTCAAAGTCAAGTTTGGTTATGAATTTGTTTTTTAACTATGAGTTTGATTGTAAAATTGCAATGTTCGTCTAGTTTTTAAATGCAGATTTTGCATATGAATGATTTAACATATTTAGGCTGAACGTCCTCAGAATTCGGTAACATTTCTAAAATTACCGACCGCGAATTATAGAAAATCGACTATATGATTCGGACTGTAGAAAGGGGAATATGCTTTTGGCTCTAAGTGGGGTGGCGTGGTGAATTTCACATGACTTACCTCTGGTGGTATTTGACTGAAAATCATTTCCTTAACACTATTTGATTCGTTACTGGAAAAAAAGAAACCATATTTCACTCTTATGTGAGCATTATAACCTACTTCGTACATTATTAATACATTAGAGCGGTGGTTCTCAACCTTTGAGAGGCTCTGTGCCCCCCTTTGGACACTAATTTGAGGTCACGCCCCCCCCCCCCCATACCACCACCATATGTGATTAATACAAGTAGTACAATCGGAGTTTGAAACTGAAGCTGGTTAGGATAGCTGAAGCTGGCTAATAATTAATGTAAATGGATATAATTTCACACATAAAATGTAATATTACTGCACATAACTTTATTTTATTTTTAACATATTATTATTAGAACATATGAAATCAAAGAACTAAGTACAAATATATTTGGGCTAATCTAGGTTAGGTTTGCATGTAATGTTAGTAATTTTCACAACATTAATGAGAGGGCACAAAATTTAATAAACTATAATATTATTTTTTTATTTTATTTTTTTAATACATTCACGCCTCCCTTAAATTCTTCTACGCCCCCCCCCCCCCCAGTTTGAGAACCCCTGCATTAGAGTATGCTTATATGTTACTAAACGAAAAATAAAAATACAGTATAGTTTAAAGGTATTTAGTAAAACGAGGCATTAAATTTTTCAGCTTCGAATATTTAACAAATATATTTCTGAAATAAAGCAAATTGAAACATTAAAAATATTTGTTTAAGATATTATACTTTGGAAATGTAAGGTAAAATATATAAATTAAATTTTTTTTTAATGTAAACCTTATTTATAAAATTTCGTTAAACAAATCATGGATATATATATATATATATATATATATATATATATATATATGTTCAACAGATGTTTACTATGGTAAATACATAAACTATTAAGGACATTTTCTTTGCAATCTTAAATTTATCTTAATTTTATTTTTTCATATTTTCTAGATACTGCCCTTGTTTAGTATGTTTTACTTTCCCACTATACTAGGCCTATAGAGAAAGTATAGTGATCGCAAACAAAATCGATGTTGAGATTTTTATGGAAATATCCGTTTTGGGACCTCCTGAGTCCAAAAAAGTGATTTTTACAAAATGTCTGCCTGTATGTATGTATGTCTGTCTGTATGTATGTATACAAAGCTAAAGAGAAAACTATTCGATCGATTTCGAACAAATTTGCACCAAACATGTCAATTAGGCCTATATAGTTGCACGAAAAAGGGTCTTTAAATTTTTTGAAAAACCATCCCCTTTTTGCCCCCCCCCCCCCCCAAACAGTTATTATTTTTTTAATAAAAAACGGCTCTAACCATTTTGATCAAATTTAGCTTATTTGTAGCCCTTAATGTACCCTACCTTATGCAGAAAACAGTATCTTTCTAAAAATTCTTGTTTAGCTAATAATAATAATAATAACTGATGTTAGGGGGGGTTTTTTGGCCAAAAAGGGGATTGTTTTTCAAAAGTTTTCAAAACCCTTTTTCTTGCATCCATACAGGCCTAATAGACGTGTTTTGTGCAAATTTGTTCGAAATCGATCGAATAATTTTCTGTCTAGCTAATAATAATAATATTTATTAGTTCTAATAATCTCCTACTTTAATATCACCTCTCCTACCCCTCCTACAATTATGAAGTCACAGTGAATCTGTTTAATAACTTAAATATGTTTCTGAGAAATTATGTGCCAGTTTCTGGTACTGTTTATTAATATGGTAAATACGTAAACTATTAAGGCCTTTTCTTTGCAATCTTAAATTTAACTTAATTTTATTTTTTTATAGATACTGTGCTTGTTTAGTAAGTTTTTGAACTACTAGTTGATGATAATCATTTTTTTTTTAATTTCTTGAATGACGTAGCTTTTCGTCCTTGATATTCCAGCAGTCTCCCTATGATGGTGCGTCTCCATTTTTAGGAGTGCCTTCGGTCCTCGAGCGAACATCCATGCGCTGTCATGATGGTATTAGTGGAGGAAGTTCTTCAGATAGGGTAGTAGAGCGATGCATTTTTAAAACGTGTATTTAAACATTCCTAAATAGCTTCTCTGCTGGCTCGTTTGTATATACAAACTTAAATGCATAAGGCAAAGGCAAGAATAACTATACATTTCAGTACAGTAATATAATCTGTAAGAGAAAAAAAAATCTGTTTTTCCATGGGATAGGCCGGTTAATCCGAGGACCGGTTGATCCGAGGCCGGTTAAGAGGGGTTCTACTGTAATATAATAAGTTATAATAAATTCATAAGAAATTAGTGTACTTAAAAAATTTGCTATTAAATTAAATATTTACATATTTGTACTGAATATAATGAAATCTATATTCCAAAAATGTAAATAAGAATTCCCTTAGAAATGAATCTACAGTTCTTGGTCGTACGATAGTCGAAGGCACTAAGAATAGTACTGCAGATGGATCTACAATGACAGTGTGCACGCTATATTGGCTATATCATCATTTTGCTGAGGTTAAAGTTTAGAGCTAAAAGGATGGAGCGCCAGAAAAAAACAGAAAAGTAACAGTCTGGGAGTGATCCCGTCCGCGAGTAGACTCATTTCTAAGGGAACTATTCTTGTCTTTGCCTTATGCATTTAAGTTTGTATATACAAACGGTCCAGCAGAGAGATTATTTTTAAAATGTTTAAATAAACGATTTAAAACAATTACCTGTTTTCCACCTTATTTGAAGAACTTTCTTCACTATTACCATCCAGGTTGCGTACGAGGACCAAAGGTACACCCCAAAAAAGACGCAACATCGTAGTACGCCGATGGGATATCCCTCCAAGGGCAACGACGCGCTAGAGCGTTCCCTTGTTTGGTATATTTTGGACCGAACAGTCAGTGAAACCACTTTTTAATTTATTCCTAATGTCTCCTCTTATTTAGTATATTTTGGAACTAACAATCGATGGCGAATATTTCTTAATTTCTTTCAAAAGCCTCAACTTATGTAGTAGGCCTATATTTTGGAGCTAACAATTTATGACAACCCTTTTTAAATCTCTTTCTAGAGCTTCCCATTGATTTGTATATTTTGGAGTTATACATTTGTATAACTGTTGATGACAATCATTTTTTAGTTTCTTTCTAGAACTTCCTTTAGTTTAGTATATTTTGAAGCTAACGGTTGAAGACTACGATTTTTTAATTTCTCTCTAGAGACTCCCTTTTTTAGTTTATTTTGGAACTAACGTTCAGTGACAATCGTTTTTTAATTTCTTTCTAGAACATCCTCTAGTTTAGTATGTTTTAAAGCTAACGTTTGATGACAACAATTTTTTAATTTCTTCCCAGTGACTCCGCTTTTTTAGTTTATTTTGGAACTAACAGTCAAAACCAAAATTTGTTAATTTAAATCTAGAACCTCGTCTAGTTTACTATATTTTGGTGTTAACAGTTAATGACTACCATTTTGTAATTTCTTTCTAGAATTTCCTCTAGTTTAGTATATTTTTGAGCTGATGGTTGGTGACAACCATTTTTAATTTTTTTCTAAAGACTCTTTTTTTTTAGTTTATTTTGGAGCTAACAGTCAGTGACAACCAATTTTTAATTTTTTCTAGAATTTCCTCTATTTTAGTATATTTTGTAGCTAATAGTTGATGACAACCATTTTTTAATTTCTTTCTAGAGACTCCCCTTTTTTATTTTGAAACTAACAGTTAGTGAAAACCAATTTTTAATTTCTTTCTAGAACTCCTCCAGTTTAGTATATTTTGAACCTAACGGTTGGTGACAACCAATTTTAATTTCTTTCTAGTACCTCCTCTAGTTTAGTATATTTTGGAGCTGCTGGTTGATGACAACCATGTTTTAATTTGTTTCTAGAGCCCCTTCATTAGTATATTTTGAAGCTAACGGTTGATGGCAATCATTTTTTAATTTTTGTTTAGAGCCCTCTTGGTTAGTATATTTTGTAGCTAAGTTGATGACAACCATTTTTTAATTTCTTTCTAAAACCTCCCCTTGTTAGTATATTTTGGAGCTAACAGAAATGTTTAGTTCTTATAAACACAAAGCTAGGCCTAGTTCGTCAGTAAGGAATGAAAATCTGTAGCGATAAATGCGTTGATGTTTGACCTCTTTGAACACTGCCATTCAGAACACTTGCCTAAGGCTTGTCGCACACTGGATCCGCTCCGTTCCGTCCGCTCCGCTCAGTTCCGGCAGTTTTCTCACACACTGCGTCCGCTCGTTCCGTCCGGTCCGCTCAATTTTATCGTTAATATTTAGCGCCAACCGCCATTAGACGAAACACACTGTCATTGTTCGCATGTAAATTCTTTGTGTCGGCTTTTTCCATTGTGTGATTATGAGTTCCAGCAGTAGCGACGAAGAAACTGCTGTAATAGCATTGACAATAGCTGCAGAAGAGGATGATCAAGTATCAAGGAAAAAAAGAAGATTGTGGGTGCACAGTATTAATGCCGCACGGGTTAGTGAGGGCGAGGATCATACGCTATTTTCAAGATTGAAAAATGACAATCAAAGATTTTTTCGATACTTTCGTATGAGTTACGAAAAGTTTATAGAGCTATTACACATCATAGAACCTACAATTCAAAAACGTCATACAAACTTTAGAAGAAGCATATCACCAGAGGAGCGGTTGGCTGTGACCTTAAGGAGATAAGAACCCACATCATAGAGTAATAACTTCGTTTTAAAACTTCATTGAAAACCATGTTATAAGTAAATTGAAAACCATAATTTTTTCAGTTTATAGTTTTCTGGTGTTTGCATTAAGTTAATTTATAAAATATTTCTTATGACTATGGGAGTAGTAAGGGTGTCAAAAAGTCTTAGCTCGCAATACAGAATCATATTCTATGCATTAAAATAAATGAAAAATGTTCAGCAACTCCTTTGCTGCTTAATTTAGTCACAATCGGCCATTTTGTTTTTTTATAAAAACTCACTAAAAAATAGACAAGACAAGGAGTTCAAATTTTGTATGGTACTGTTAGCATTGTACCAAACATAAAGACTTTATTTTTATTACTTTCAAAATGGTAGCCATACAAAATGTTTACTGTGGAATCTCTCAAAAACTGTTAAATTTTCAAAAAAAAATAGATAAAATATTTTTCTTTTTTAATGACAAACAAAATGTTTTTTTTTTTTCATTTCTATAGGGATAACAGCGTTATAAACAAAAACTGAAAACATAATTTCATGGTAATTGTCTACAACACCAAAATTGTTTGGTATTTGATGTATAGTATGTTGTCCAATTATTTCATTTAAAAATAAATGTTTTCTTAAACTCAAATGATACTAAATAATACAGTAGAAACTCACTAATTCGAAATCCAAGGGAAAGTATTTTTTTCGAATTAAAGGAAATTTGAATTACCGAGACTTTGAATTATAGAGGTAAATAAAATTTGAATTAGGCCTATATATTACCTATATAGGTAAACCTTTATTTTAAGAATCGATAACAAAACACTTTTTAAAATAAAGTTTACAACTTAACATAATATATTGTAGTAACGTTACATAAGTTTAATAAAAAACTAAACTAAATTAAAAACAGTTAGAAAATAAAACAATGAACATGAAAATTGTTCAGTTGCAATTGCAATAAGCCCGAGTTCAATTGCACAATACAACTCTTTCTATCTATACACTGCGCATGCGCGGCGCTTCCGGCCTTCCGACCTTCCGCCAAAAATCGCTCGCTCTTCGAAAAGTGGCGGAAGCGGACGGAACGGAGCGGACGGAACGGACGGAGCGGATGCTATGTGCAGTTCCACATTTGATTACATGGTTTTCGATTTTTGGCGGAAAGGACGGAGCGGAGCGGACGGAACAGAGCGGATCCAGTGTGCGACATGCCTAGTTTGGTAACTGTTCATAGGAATGCGTACCTTTGGTATAAAACAGTGCTTGCTAAATTAAATCGAACCTTCTCTCTATTATACTTGATATATTATCCTCACTTGATACTGCTCGTATTACTTTCTCTTTCAAACAGCTGATGTGTGGGAAGTCGGAGAAAGGGTTAAAGTCAAAGAGTGGGAGATATATCTCCGAGGCGACGCTTGGCGTCGAGGCGTGGCCATACTAACACGACGTTGTGACGGTCATTAACACGGTGTTGGAATTCGCCCCGAGCTGGGGGGGGAGGTGAAATGACCCTCCCTTCATAAAGCTTGATGAGATCCTATAGAGGGGCACTTTCTACAAGATATAACTGACGGAATTTAGATCATTGACGATTTTTTAACCTGCACGTGTTTTACTTCTACTCTATAATTTGAAGAAATTATAGTACTTACACTGTAATATTGTTTAATAACTTACTTTTATACAATTTTCAAAATAATGTCTAAACTATTGGTAGATCTTAAACATCAATATTAGAAAAGAACCGTCTATAATAATTAAAACAATTGTATTTGAATACTAAACAAACTTCCTATAGTCATTAAAAGTATTGGTATTAAACATTAAACAAACTGTTACCGATGTAAATCAATCGTCTTTAAACATTACTTGAACTGCCCATAATCATTGAAAATGTGTCTTTGAACATTAAACAAACTGTCACCGATGTAAATCAATCGTCTTTAAACATTACTTGAACTGCCCATAACCATTGAAAATGTGTCTTTGAACATTAAACAAACTGTTATCGATGTAAATCAATCGCCTTTAAACATTACTTGAACTGCCCATAATCATTGAAAATGTGTCTTTGAACATTAAACAAACTGTTACCGATGTAAATCAATCGTCTTTAAACATTACTTGAACTGCCCATAATCATTGAAAATGTGTCTTTGAACATTAAGAAAACTGTTACCGATGTAAATCAATCGTCTTTAAACATTACTTGAACTGCCCATAATCATTGAAAATGTGTCTTTGAACATTAAACAAACTTTTACCGATGTAAATCAATCGTCTTTAAACATTACTTGAACTGCCCAAAATCATTGAAAATGTGTCTTTTAACATTAAACAAACTGTTACCGATGTAAATCAATCGTCTTTAAACATTACTTGAACTGTCCATAATCATTTAAAATGTGTCTTTGAACATTAAACAAGCTGTTACCGATGTAAATCAATCGTCTTTAAACATTACTTGAACTGCCCATAATCATTGAAAATGTGTCTTTGAACATTAAGCAAACTGTTACCGATGTAAATCAATCGTCTTTAAACATTACTTGAACTGCCCATAATCATTGAAAATGTGTCTTTAAACATTAAGTAAACTGTTACCGATGTAAATCAATCGTCTTTAAATATTACTTGAACTGCCCATAATCATTGAAAATGTGTCTTTGAACTTTAAACAAACATTAAAAGAATTCATTGTATTCGAACATAAACAAACTGCCTACAATCATTAAAACAATTTGCCTTTGTACTTTAAACAAACATTTTACAAACTATAAAACAGTTGTATTTGAAGACATACAAACATTAAAACAATTATATTTTAAAAAATTTTAACAGCTGGCTGCAATCATTAAAACAAAATTGTCTTTGTACTTTAAACAAACATTAAAACAAATAATTGTATTTAAACATAAACAAATAGCCTACAATCATTAAAACAATTGTCTTTTTACTTTAAACAAACATTCTACAAACATTAAAACAATTGCATTTGAACACATACAAACTACGTACAAACATTAAAACAATTGTATTTAAAATTTTAAAAACTGCCTGCAATCATTAAAACAATTGACTTTGAACTTTATGCAAGCATTCTACAAACAATTGTCTTTGACCACTAAACAAGCTAACTCCATTACTTTAAACACTTTTTCGTAAACATTAAACAAACTGCCTACAGTCATTAAAACATTTGTCTTTTTACATAAAAAAACTGCCTACAGCATTAAAAGTCCTTTCTATAAACTGTCCTATAACATTTAACAAACATCATTCAATGTAAAAACCATTCCAATAAACATTAAAAGAATGTCCAATCACTTTAAATCGACCTACTTTAGCATTAACCAAACTAATGTTGACATTGCTTATTCCCTGAATATCATGTTTAATGGCTGACTGAATGAATAAATATGAAATATTTATGAAATGATCTGTAATAATTTTAAAATCTTTTTATAAAAACTGAAATAACTTTCAAAACCACTAAACCTTTTCCTGACATTAAACCAACTACCTACAATATTAAAACAATTCCCTTTGAACATTAAACAAACTGCTTACAGTCATTGGTCTTTTACATTAAATCACTGTATACAAATATTAAAAAAACCTTTCTACAAACATTCAAAGAACTGGCCTAGAATATTTAACAATCAATATAAACCACACAAAAAATTCCAATAAACATTAAAGAATGCCCAAGAACATTAAATCGACCCACTTGAGCATTAAAAAAACTAATGTTGAAATTGCTTATTGCCTGAATATCATGTTTAATGGCTGGCTGTATGAATAAATATCAAATATTTATAAAACGACCTGTAAACATTTAACAATATTTATATACAAATTAAAATAACTCTCAAGACCACTAAACTAACTTTTTTCTAACATAAAACAGCCTACAATCATTAAAACAATTGTCTTTGAACATTAAGCGAATATTCTACAAACACTAAAACAATTGTCTTTGAATACAAACAAACACCTACTAACATTAAAACAAACAATTGTCTTTAATGACTAAACAAACTGCCTACAATCATTAAAACAATTGTCTTTGAACTTTAAGCAAATATTGTACAAACTTTAAAACAATTGTCTTTGAACACAAACACCTACTAACGTTAAAACAACTGCCTACAATCATTAAAACAATTGTCTTTGAACTTTAAGCAAATATTCTATAAACATTAAAATAATTGTCTTTGAACACAAACAAACTACCTACTAACATTAAAACAATTGTCTTTAAAGATTAAACAAACTGCCTACAATCATTAAAACCATTGACTTTGAAGTTAAACATTAAAACATATGTCTTTGAACATTAACAAATTACATACTAACATTAAAACAATATAGATCTTAAACATCAAGCAAACTGCTTACAGTAATTAATACAATTTTCTTTGTATATTAAACAACTGGCTACAAACATTAAAAGTCCTTTCTACAAACATTCAAAGAACTCTAGAACTTTTAATAAACAACATACAACATAAAATTCATTCCAATAAACATTTAAATAATTTCCAAGAACATTAAATCGACTTATTTGATCATTAACCAAACTAATGTTGACATTGCTTATTCCCTGAATATAATGTTTAGAGGATGATTGAATGAATAAATATGAAATATTTGTGAAACGACCTGCAAACATTTAACAAGCTTTACGTAAAAATTTTAATAACTTTCAAGGTCACTAAACTAACTTTCTTCTAACATTAAACAAATATTAAAATACAATTATGTTAACATTAAAATAACTATAAAAATTAATAAAACAACTGTCTACAGATGTTTTAACACGAAACACATTAATTGAACGTTCTAAAAATATTATAAAAAATCTGCCTGTAAATATTAAAATACATTTCTGTTATCTTAACATTAAAAATATCAAAGAATTTTAAAACAACTGCCTACAAAATGTTTAGGAACTGTCTCGTCCTAAAAATATTATAAGTACAACCTAGGAACATAAACACATAAAAGAATCAGCATACACATTTTAAAATATACCTAAAAAAGTATTCTACAATCCTAAAACATTTCTACAAAATTTCACAAACATTAAAAAGTACATTTTGTTAGTTCAAAGGTCTTTCAAAAACATTATTCATCACAAATATTGAAAGCCATTTTTATCCAAATTATAATTATTATCTTCTAAAATCAAAACCACTTTCTACAAACAATAATTTTTTTACAAATATTCACCTTTTCTTCACACATTTAGCAAATAGTAACATAAACATTTTAAAATATGAATACACCTTCCTGTAAGCACTTTAAATTACTTAAGTCGTAATAAATTTGTTTACCTTTTTACATTAAAACAACTTAATACAATTATTATTAACACAGTAATACCATTATTTTTTAATTTCCATATAATTCTTCATTTATCGTTCTAGACTTGTTAACACGGATGTCTAAACATATAAATCATAAATAAATATAGAAAACAATTCTAAAAAACATTAAAAGTATGTTCCAAGCTAACTTTCCAGGAAGAACAAAAAAATATGTTAATAATAAGTAGTAACATTAAAAAATATAACTTCCTAAAACTATTCGACTTAGGCTTGTTTGGCAAGAGACATAGTTTTAACCACTTTACCAAATAAAATAAAATTAGTTTTGCCGTTTCAATTTGCTAAAAGGATTTCGTCATATCTTAAAGTTCAACAATGTAGATCATGTTTCTTGCCGAAACCGACAGCGCGTTTACACGTAACGTGTTTATAATAGCAAAGTCCACCTTGGCAAGCAATTAAAGTTGAGTTTAAGCCGTGCAATTGATAATAACTATAAATTACCCTAGTATCTCGACTTAACGTCGATGACGAAGTAAATGTCTTACCGTTGGTTTTTGCTCATAGAGGCCGTGGATTTGAAAAATGGATGCTAAAAAGATCTAGTAAAATCTCATGATTGAAGGAAAGAAATGCCATCTTAATCACCGATACTAACATTTTTTGACTATTTACTACGTAGAAAGTAGCTTTACTAAAACTGTGTCCATCTTCAAGACAACTGTTAACGATTAAAGAAAAATTACACTAAATAAATTTTTTAAATAACAAAATTTCGAAAAATTCTACACTAGATATGTTTTCTTGAAAATAAATTTTTGTGGGTTTAGTATATTAAAGGAAAAAACAGGGCTCTTATTGGATCAATAGTTTTTCTGCCACAGCCCTTCGGGACAGATAAAATTGTCACAAAGAAATTTTATTTAGATTTGTTAAACAGTATTAATCCCCAACATCATATCAAACAAATATAAAGAAAACTGTATGACAAAAAAACAGTGGCTGTTGGTAAAGTTTTTTTGTAATTGGGTGAAAAATAAATGCGTTTCGGTACTTTGTACCTGGCCTTGGATTGTACTCCTTTAGGACCAAGCATTTTTCGGGGCGGGGTTGAGACGCTAAACTGCTCACTATAAAAATAGTCATATTTGACAAGCGTTAATTAAATTGAAGATAAATAAATGGAATTTTTAATAAATGAACATGTAAGCTGAAACAATTTATATTTTTGTTTTAAAACGCCAAAATTGGGAGAAAATATAAATTACCTATTAAAATTTAAAATTCAAATTTTCCTTTTTGCAAAACAAACACAAATTTTACTGTTGGAAACTTGATTTTTATCATTTTTATTATTATTCCTATTAATCCTGAAAATTTCATAAAGATAAGTACGGAAACAAAAAGTTCCAATACCTAGACAGCGGATCGACACAGATGTGCATAACATTAACACAGTTTGTTAATTTATTACTAACATTAATTTATTCACATTATGTCTTAATAATTATTACTATATTTATTACAAATGACATTGTTAGTCTTCAAAACATTTATTTAATTACGGTAAAATTAAATTTTTCGCAAATGATGAGATATCATCAGATAGTCTTTTAAGTATTGAAATAATTTGACGATAATTCGTCAGATGGTCTTTTTCGCGTATTTTAAAATTGACGAAATATCATCAGATGGTCCCAAAAGGGCTTAGGCTAAGGTTAGGTTAGGTTCTTGTCCTCTTTAGAACATGTTTTACAGTATCTCCAAAGTATATAATATTTATGAAAATTGTTTTTTTTTATTGGATCATTTCACGCGTTTATCAAGCCATTTTTTAACCAATTCCAAAACTAATGTTTGCATCTACGAATTTACTTCCAGTATTTTAAAATAATTATTTGTAAGTTTATAAACAGGTTCTGGAAAATAACATAGGCTACAACCTAATTATTTTAAATATTAACAAATTAATAAGCTGCTTTGATGTTATGATAACAACCAGTAAGCCCCCGTGAAAAATCACAGGCTGATTAATTAGATACACATCAGAAATAAATAATATAAAAAACAAACTATTTAAAAATAACATTAAGACCTACTTATCTAGGCTTACCATTCTGACGGGGATTTTTAACTCGGTAAATGTGTACAATAATAAGGATTAAAAAACTGTAGGCCTATTTCTTAAATATTTGTATTTACATACATTATTATATATTTAAAGGAATACAAAGGAACTATCTTTTAATTGCTTTTTATTTTATATTGATAGATCAAATGATTTAGAAGTTATTAATATTATAGTGAAGAAATTAACAATCGAATATGTTTATGTCATACGAAGATGTACGAATGTTTCCGAAGATAAACGAATAGGTATCTCTTCTTTAAATTTGTATAAACAAATATATTGATGATAAAAGGATGTATTTATATATAGTTTATAACCTCAAAGCAAATATTATAATGTATGTTATAGCATACATTAGTTCTATAACTCATATTTAAAAAAATCAACTTCACAAGAAATTATAACGATTGAAGTTGTAAACATAACCCCAAACTATAATTTACACTGGGTTTACAGATGATGGGTGAAATCAGCTGTTCTATTGTATGTTACGCACGTACGTACGTACGCTCGTACACTCGCTTTTATAGGAGTTGATATCATTTTCCAGAACTTTGATTGTCCATTACTTTGAAACGAAGCAAGATACTGAGCTCTAGATTACGCCATTCTGTTTCTCTTGTAATAAGCTTTTCAATGGTTCATTACATGACCTACCTTCATATTTGAAATTATTTACCCCCCTCCCTACCCCCTTCAAGCGACCCAAAATAATAAAGGTTCAAATGTGTCAAAAATATGTCCTGTTATGCAACAAAAGGTATATACTTATTTTCAATAATAAAGGGGTTATTTATGAACACTCTGTATATACATATACAAAACATATTTTTTATGCATACCTTTGTTGTTGCATTAGTCATTAGAATGGGCTAACAGGAAATACCAGATATCGTTTATTTTTCACCCAATTTAAAAAAACTATATCAACGATATGGAATCGTCATAGAATTTAATAAAATAAAATATTTTTTGTAATATTTTTTTCTAAAATTGCTAGCTTTAGAGTTATTTTAATTGAAAAGCTTTGAATGGCAGCCATTTTGAAACGTGTTGGGTTACAATAATACATCTTAACATACCAACAATGGCAACCAAACAATGAAACTAACAAACAAACCGTTATTTTAAACAGTCAAATATGAATGAAATTACAATTAAATTGTATACCTAAAAATAACCTCAGTTATTCATATCGCTGTTGTTCTATTAACTTATTAGCCTGGTCGATAGGAAATCAAAAATTTCTGTTATTTTTCACGCAATTAAATAAAAATCAATAACAAGACATGGATTTGTAATAAAACTGACAACAAAAATTATTCTCGTAATATTTTTTGTAAATTTTTTAGTTTTAGAGTTATTTCAAATGCAAAGCTTTGGTGGCGGCAACTTTGAAATGAATATGTTAGAACAATAACTATTGATGTATGTATAGTACTAACTAAAACTTTCAATACCAAATTTGCAACACTTTGCGAAAGTAGTTTTTTGTTTTTTTAAAAACTACAGGCTGTGCCCCCTGGCAACTCCACTTCGCTCATCGTCCCCCTCGGCAACTCACGGTGAACCAAAGCAAACAGATTATTGTATACACTGAAATTTGCAGGGAAGAGGCACTTGTATCGAGGCAGTGGTAACCTAGAGCCTGATGTATGCGCAGTAGGGTCAGAGTTTTTGCTTAAATGACAGGAGTTATTTATATATTAGAGGGACATTTAAACAGAAAGACAGATAGATCCCGGTTTTTTTTAAGGTTTTAGCTCTTTTTATACAAACAATACGCTAAAGCTTGTAAGGAGAGTTCGGAAACACCCTGTATATAAGGTGTTAATATGTTATTTAAATTAATATCATTGGTCAATCTCTCGTAACGGTTAACGGAACCCCTCAGCCTCCAGTCTGACTTCTTTTGGAGCACTGACCGGGAATACACCAACAGGACAGTTATAATAATAGGATATCTTTCTCCTTTGCTTACATTCTTTTCATGTTTATAAAACTTTTAACTTCTTTTTTTAGCGAATTTCCATAGGAAAATTAGCTATTGCAGTGGCCCTTATGGTAAGACCCAAGGTCGGGTGTAGCAAATGAGCACCGATCATGGTCCCCAGAACACCTTCGTGAGTAGACCTATTTCCCAAATTGTTTTTTGAAACCCTAAA
>JAGFPH010002090.1:43515-54570 GCA_018207615.1 Philaenus spumarius | reverse complement strand
ATATATATATATATATATAATACATATTTTTATAGGCCTATGTGTTCGCACTCTAGCGGCCGCATTTTAAGTCCGATTTGGTTCAAATTTGGTACACATGTCGGGTGTCTACGTCGCTCGGACGAGTTCGTTAGCCAAAAAAACCCAACAACCGGAAGCATGTTTTTTGACCGAAAGTAATTATTTTTTGCGATTTTTCCTACGAGAATAAATGTTTTTTAGAGTTTTGTCTGCAAATATAAATTTAGGATGTTATTCTGCACATTTTTTTTACGCGACCATATAGCTCGCTTGGTTTCCCCAAAATCGACCAAAACGTGAAATCCCATAAAAGTACCTGGTTCAAAGTAATGTGATGGATTTTACTGAAGCACGCAATGCTTTATGTATTGAAGATACTCCCAGTACGGGGATTGGCGTGCGAAGCACGCAAAGCTTTGTGTGTTGAAGTACTCCCAATACGGAGGTTGGCGTGCGAAGCACGCAATGCATTCATTATTGAAGATACTGCCATTACGGGGTTAGCGTGCGAACCACGCAATGGCGCGCGAAGCATTTTGTAGCTATTCAGCACCGTCGTGAATAGACCTATTTCCCAAATTGTTGGTTGAAACCCTAAAAGATAGGCCTATAAACTTAATTTTGGAACTTTTGCTCAACTCACGTCAGCGGTTCAGCTGTGGTCGAATTATTTATCTTCTCATCATACTATGAATTATGCATATCATCCCATCTACTATTACATTCCTACTATCTTTATTCTCACTCCCTCCCCCACCTCTAATTTTTTATTTTCATTACAAACCTCTCTAAAAAGTAGGCCTACTATTACAAAACTGGAGAAGTACAACACATACTATTTAATCGTAACCCGACTTGTTCCAAATGAAACAAGAAATTTGTCGGCATCACATCTGTCGAAGACCATCTTGCGAGCAACAACTATATTACTGACCCAGTTCGACTAATCGAACACAAAAATAAGTATCGACTATTCGATACTTGCACTATTCCATCTAATCGAGAGAGATACGTTAAGGAAAAGGGCGGGCAAAAACAACAAAACTGCTGTAAAAGTTGGGAATTGTTTGAATTGGAGCAGTTCGCGAGACGGCTTTTAATAGAGTTTTTATTATTTTATTGTTTCACTTGTTCACCGTGACTGTTATCGTAGAGAATTGGAGAGTATCACGGAGCTGGCGATGTGCCAAATAACTGGGAAACGAAAAGTGTTTTTAAATTTGCGAAGAAGTGGAAGAATTAGAGTTGTTTATAACAATTATCGTTTGTTAAAATAACCTCAAATATACAAGTAGATTCCGCTCAAAGATTCAAAATGAAGTGAACATAACCTCTAGCAGTGCCAAATTGTCGGGCCCTGGGCGATACAATATTTCAGACTCTCAGTGGTTAGGGCGGCGGACTGCTTGGTCGGGGTATGGGATACCCTCGGAAAATTTTGAACAATTTTTAAGCAGAATTTTAATATGAAATGGCAGCATTTTATTCCATTTAGGCGTATTAAATTTTCTCAAAACTTCAGCTCATAATTTTGCATTTTATTAGTACCAATTTTTATGAATTTTTGTTCAAAAGTAAATTGTATACAATATTTAAATAATAACAATTTATTTTTATTACAAAACTACTTCATAAATACTAAACAATTAGGAAATAAGAAAATAACGAAATTAAAACAAGACATATTTTAATACCTAAAATGAAAATAAACATTACAGATAAAAAAAAATATTAGGATTACATTACAGAATAAATACTGCTGTAAAACTAATGAGACTCGCTTTATTAAAGACTAGGGGAGGCCCCTGCGTGCTTCGCACGCCAACCCCCAATGGAACCTTCAAAAAACATACGTTATTTTTTATTTATAATAAAGTTGTAGTATTAATAATAACCTCAAAACTAAGATGGTAAATAATGTTAAATGTTCAAACCAAATTATTTCTTATATTTTATAACAGCAGTTAATAATAGTTAAAAGAACCAGCAAAGCTCAGGTCTACACGTTAAAACCCTAACCTAAAAGCTAGAAATACAAAAATAATTGCTTCAAATTTTGAAATCAGCTGTTAATGGAAATATTGAAGCAAACATCTATATTTTCTGTTATTTTATTCAATTGGTTGCTATGGTAATAAATGTAAATACATGTGTTGGTTTATCATTCCAAGCCTAACCTAAGATTTTTTCCGACTACATTTACAAATATTAAAATAAAAAAAGGTTTTTACCGAAATGAATTATAGCCTATGTTACTCAGGGATAGTGTAGCTTTTTATTAGTAATACTATTTTTTCAATCGGTTCAGTAGCGCCAGAGATTACCCCTTACATACAAACAAACAAACAAACAAACTTTACCTCTTTATAATATTAGTATAGATATTAGTATTCATTAAGCAGGCCTACAAATTACAAATAATTAGTAAAATTAATGTACAAACATTTGTAATTACAATATTTCCAAATGATGTCAAATAGTAGCCTAAATAAAACGAGACCGGATTGTAGTTTTGACGAAGTAACAGCATTAGATAAATGATTATGTTTAGTTTAGGGAACAAATATAATTAACAGCGAAAATGTATTTAGTTAATACTATGTGTTAATAAATGTAACTTGTAAATTGCGGTACATTTAAAAAATCTTCTTGAAATCTTCTGATGAGCTGACTTCACTATAGATCTAGGCCGGAACACGGGGAAAATGCTATAGGCCTACAAGTAATTCAAACCACCCGACCACAACTTTTTGAAGTAAACTTTTTTTACCTAGAAATATTGTATAAATTGCACTTTTTAAAACTAAACTTTAAATGAATTTTAAAAAAATTAAGAAAACACCGAGACTGAAATTGGAACTTAGGATCTTTGGCTTTACGCCCCAACACTTTTACCACTTGTCGATCGATGTTATCTCACTTGAATGGTTTTTTTAAATTTTAGTGAATTGCCAGACTAACTATATTGTTAAAAACGACAATTATAATCAACCTCATTACATGTGGGGAAATGTAGGGAAGAATATGTAAAAGCCGATGATAATGGCGGTTTATAAATTATTTTGGAAATCCAGAATGGTGTATATGAGAATTTTTAATTTAAACATTACGTATGTTTGTATTTACTATTCCAGATTTTTGTTACTAGTATAGAATAAACAGAATTTTTTGAAAACTTATTAATTTATTCTTTCTTTTTCTTTCATCTGAAAATTGTAGGTGTAATATCTTCTCCTTTCTATAAAAGATTATGCATATCGCCAACCCCCCCCCCCCAGAGCCCCCCTAGTACACCGGAGGCATTTCGCAAGGTCAGGATTGAGATCAGCGCCCCCAAAACCCCCCGAATACCGATTTTCGCGGCTTTTCACCCGTTTTTATAGGTTTCAAAAAAAATTATGCATTTTTAGGTGCCCTTTATGCAAATAAATCGACATAAAGTTGCTAATATCTCGAAAAAAAGAGATTTTAGAAAAAATTTCAAGAGATAAAAATGTTTATTTCAAAGTGCTTCACCTAAAATATTGCTTCCAAATCGATTTCGTAAATTTTAAGTCGACTCCTACATCTTAGAAAATTTTGTAAAAAATAAAATTTACGAAACCGATTGGAAAGCAATTTGTTAGGTCAAGCACTTTGAAATAAACATGTGTCGTCTTTTGAAATTTTTTCTAAAAACTTCGTTTTCGAGACATTAGCAACTTTATGCCGATTTATTTCAACACGTTTAGGGCCGCCATTTTGTTTTGGGTAATCCTATTTTTATTTTATTTATGTCATTTTCCTAGTCTTAAATAGACCTTTAAAATGAGGTATCACATGATCATACTTCCCATTTAAAAATTTTGAGTTACCCCCAAAATCCCCCATTTTTAGGGGACACTCAAAATTTCCGATTGCTTTAAAAGATACTTTGGGCTAAGTTAGTATCGTTCCCCAAAGGATATTTGTTTGTTTTAACAAACACAAAAGTTAAAGGTGGGGGTGGGACTTTTAAGACACCTGGTATATACAAATTTTAATCACACCCCAAAATGTGTTCTGGGGACCATAATCGGTGCTCATTGACAGCTCTCGACCTTAAGTCTCGCCATAAGAGTCACTGCAGTAGCTCATCTATCCTATGGAAATTTGCTAATAAGTAGGGGCACTATTTTCATAGAGCTGCCAGTGGCGAAAAATTTGTAGTTACGGGTATGTCGAAAGCACTATATATGTTCACAGCGTCATCGAAACAACTGATTTACTAATGCAGTCGAGTTGCGTTCAGTATCGATTTTCCGTTTTAAAAATTTGTATTATGGATTAGTGATGAATTCTACTGTTAAAATTGTAAGGCTTGTAACAACACTATTGGAATGGGTGAGAAATATCGCAGCGCTATCTATTGAAAACAAACATGAACTGTGTTTGACAATAATTTTTCACAATTTCGGCAATGACTGGACATCGGTACGCAGATAAAATCTATACTACAACTTCATATCGATATCATCGGAAACAACGCTCATAACCCTATCGGAACAACAGATTTACACTACTCTAAAAACAGAGTCGAGTTGCGTTTAGTATCGATTTTCCGTTTTGTTGAATTGAAAGACGATACTTAGAAAGTTTATCTGTAATAAAAGCATGTGTAGGGCCACCAGTATGATAGGCTATCAATTTTGTGACCCTGTGGATATGAAAGTGAAATATCGTCGACAGATTACAAGCCAATAAAGCTGTCTTTTTAGCACCGATCATCGAGTAGAGTTTCATTTATTTTCGCTACAAGGTATAAAATAACTCTAACTACCGTGGGCCTACCTACCGGATCAATAGCATCTTTCTTAAATACGGCGTAATTTGTTACGCGGTGCCGTGCTGAAACTCTGAATTTAGTTTATCTTTATATTTACCGATCTTTGTACGCATCGTAGTCACTTCCTTTTATCGGACGTTTCGGCGAAATATTAAAGAGAGGTGCTTTTGGTAAACCAACATTCACAACTGTATACCTCATTCATATAAAATGTGATGGGAAATAATGGAAAGGTTGGATACCTTGCTTTCAAAGAATTAATTAAAATCCAGGTGTGCTTAAGACCACACGGGAGAAGTGTAAACTTCTATGGCGATATTCTGATTTACACTTCAAAAGTATAGAACATATTGAATAAAAAAACAATTTATGAAATTAGGAAGCACAATGTCCATTTCAGAGGTATTACCAAGTAAACTATGTTAACACTAGTTACGAAATGAGGAAGCACATTGTCCATTTCAGAGGTATTGCCAAGTAAACTATTTTAACACAACTTACGAAATGAGGAAGCACAATGTCCATTTCAGAGGTATTACCAAGTAAACTATTTTAACATAACTTACGAAATGAGGAAGCACAATGTCCATTTCAAAGGTATTACCAACTAAACTATTTTAACACAACTTACGGAATGAGGAAGCACAATGTCCATTTCAGAGGTATTACCAAGTAAACTATTTTAACACAACTTACGAAATGAGGAAGCACAATGTCCATTTCAGAGCTATTACCAAGTAAACTATTTTAACACATCTTACGAAATGAGGAAGCACAATGTCTATTTCAGAGCTATTACCAAGTAATTTATTTTAACACATCTTACGAAATGAGTAAGCACAATGTCTATTTCACAAGTATTACCAAGTAAACTACTTTAACACAACTTACGAAATGAGAAATCACAATGTCCATTTCAGAGGTATTTCCAAGTAAACTATTTTAACAAAACTTACGAAATGATGAAGCACAATGTCCATTTCAGAGGTATTACCAAGTAAACTATTTTAACAAAATTTACGAAATGAGGAAGCACCAATGTCCATTTCACAGGTATTACCAAGTAAACTATATACTCTGTTATATACACATGTGTAATATATATAGTAGCCTAGAGGGTGACTTAATAGAGCGTGACGGTAAAATCCGATTCACCGCCCGCAATTTTTAGACGCGAAGCGCCTATAGAAACTTAAACATCAAAAATGTCTAACCTATCAAGTAGACATAATGTATGCATACCCTCCTGGATTTGTATTGTATGATGAATATGTTATTGGTGAATTGCCTTAATTTTCACTCCGTCCAACAACCCAAAGTAGTATCCAAATGGATTACCGGTTTCGACGGTTATACCGTCATCTTCTGCCTTGCTATGGCGTCGTCTTCTTAAACTGACGTAACTAACGTAGAACATGTTAGCCTATCACAGTGAAAGCTTTACTAAACTTAAAAAGTAGAAATAATTTCTATAATATACAGAATATGTATAACATGTATTTTCTGATGTATACATCAGATGTCGATACTTTTGCTGTTTTTGGTAACTCACCGAATGATACAATTCGAACATAACAAAAAATTAATCGCTCTCTTCTTGCGTCAGGGTTACAGAGAAAACCGGTATTGCATAGAGTACACTTACACTTACATTGAACTTACTTAAAAGGTGATCACATTCTGTACCAAACATGTTTTCGTCTATTTTGACTCTGAAGAGTTGTAGAAAAAAAGATTCTCCATAGCTCTTTTGTGCCATCATGATTATTCTTGGAATGCATTTAAAAACGAAGGTTACAATATTCTCAAAAACTCCCGCATAGATTACCCTCGCGTTCCTTTGAGGTATCCTCACCCACCAATCTCCGGATCTTGAAAAGCAGGTGCTTGGCTCTATCTACCTCCTGCTTACAGTGTTTCCCGAATACTAATTCCTCAATTCCTTTACCACTCTCACTCGCTCTCCCGAACATTTAATAATAGGTTTCCTCCTCAATATCCCATGAAGAAAGATGAATTGTGTCTTTCCTGGGGCCACATCCAACTTTATGTTTTTGCACTCCTCTTTGATCTTGCCAAGCATCAATTCCGCAGTAATCTCCAACTTGGCTCTGTTGTTGGAGCCTATCAGGACCCCAATGTCGTCCGCGTATGCTACGATGCATGTCTCCTCCGGAGCCTCGATCTCAACTATGAGGTCAAAGAGGATGTTCCACAATAAAGGGCCCAAAATTAAACCCTGTGGACACCCCCTTATTGACCCCACGCCTGATGGTCCATCCCCTATCGCTAAAAGTCACTTCGCGATTCCTCAAGAAGTCAGATATTACTCTAAATAAGTTTCCTAGGGATTTTCTCTCCTGCTAATCTGAACAATATGGCCGGCCACCAATTCGGAATGCCGAAACTTTCATTGATTGCATTCTCACATAATTATTATTTATACGTTTAAAAATAGCGAAATGGAAACGAAATGTACACATGCGCGCTCATCGTACTCATTTTACGCACATAGAGACTGAGTGCAACCCGAACATAACCTAAAAAACAACGCATACAAGTAGGACGGTTTTGTTTATATTATGTTCTGTGTCACTTAAATATTGCTTCGTTCTTCAATAAATGGTGTTTGTAAGAGAAAGAAGGTGTAGTAGCAGTTTACGTAGATGTAGGCTACGAAAGAAGCAAACAAAATATGGTGATTTTGGAAAGGGTTGATTTACCACCACGGGCCCCGATTTTCTCTCCACGGCCCTGCTGAAACATAGTCCATTCCATGAACAAATTCCCTACATAGTTTAATACAGTATGGTTTAATATATAGATGTAGTATAGTGGTGGTCAATTTATTTGTAATCTAATTCAAATGTATTAATTAATATAATTAATGTAAATTATATTTATTCAGTTTTTTAATTTTATTAATTTTTTTTTTTTTACTGAATATATTAAATTTTATTTGGCTTGTTTCTTTTTAATATTTGATATATTTCGTTGCGTTTAATTAGTTAAATGTATGTTAACATCTAAATATTTTATTTGCATTTAATACAATGACGTAGGCCAAACAAAAAATATTTTCTCTTAGAGAATAGTCAAACCTACCGTTTCTGTACATTAAGATATCTGTAGGAAGTAATTATTCATAAATATCAATAAACATTAACGTAATAGAGTGCCCTTTAACAAACCGTTTTTTACAAACCAACGTAAATAAATAAACGTAATTAGCTGAATTAAATCAACGTCTTAAGTCAAGTAAAAGTTGTCAAAATGAGAAAAATGGCTAAGTGTTGAGTGAAACATGACTCACAAATTCAGATTAGGCTTCAAAACCTTGTGCTTTTTTTTAGCCATTTACAACTACCCCGCACGTCCCCTCTTGCCTTGTCCGTAGTTTCTAGGTCATCCCCGAGAGATATCTGTTGACACCTATAACCATCTGATTTTATCCGTCTTTACAAAATATACTGCACATGTACGAGAAAAGAAAGGCTCAGATCATTAATAATTGCAAAATAACTTGGCTAATTAAATATTAGTTCAATATTAAAAAATAATACATAAATACTAAAATAACAATTTAACCTTATCATAATAAAAATATAAATTTATGTACTATAGTTTTAATAATAATTCCTTAACTTACACAAAAAATATTTTTCAAATTTGATTTTTTAAGATCAGCTAATTATTAAGATCATACATAATTTATAGCCTAACTATATTATTACATAGTAATTTTGTAATAATTGTAATTATTATTTTATAATTCGCCGTTGTAAATTGAGTCTGTACTCTATAACATATGATCGTATGTGATTAATCGCACAAAACAGCTGTTACTGCTTTACAAAATGCGAATGTCCGGTTTAAATAAACTTGAGAAGTAGCCTACGTGTTTACCTGCTGTCTTAAAAATGTTCTGTAAAAGTAAAAATGATAATTGTACTCAAAGAATTTATACAGCTTCTTCTCTATGGCATTCATTCGTTTAACGCGTCTTCCAGGGAACCAGTTGAAGAAGATTATACCTCCCAAACCTTTACATCAATAGAATTGAACAAAGAAACACACACATTTGATGATTTTTCGTAAAAATTTGCAATCACCTTATAGTTTGTTTATGTATGTAGTAGGGGTTATGAATGGAGTTTTTAGCTAAATATTTAGACTATCTTTAGAAGGCAACATCATAAAATACTCTATTTTTTTTAATTCCAAACTAAGTCTTACGAAATTTGTGATAAATAGTTCATTAGGCCTATGTGTAAGGAACGTAAAAATTTTTGTTGCACGAGAGAAGTGGCAGCACAACGCTTTACATTCGAACTACACAATGTTTCCTAGAGCATTCATTATATTTCCTAATACTTTTATTAGTTTTATATTATGTAAGTGCTATACAATGTATAGTTTGGCTTGTCAGAGAACAACAGTATAGTAATAATATTGTACACACAATAATTAGCACGTTATACAGGGTGTCCCCGAAATCTCTGGACCTCTTTTGTGGATATGTTCCTGGGATCCAGACAAACATATTTCACAATATAAACATGGGTCTACAGTGCTTATTTTTTCGTCTGTCTGTCTGTATGTGTTTTTTACAAAATACTTAATATTTTTGGAAGTAGAAAAGATATTAAGCTCAAACTTTGTATACCTATTTATTGCCTAACCTCTTATCACTGTACGAAAAATTAGAACATTATTTTAAATATTTTCAAAATGGTGGCTGTTTATAATTTGTAATGTCAAATATCTCAAAAACCGCTAACTTTACAAAAACCTTACAAGAGACAAAAAGTTTTCCTTTTTAATTGCAAACATAATGTTTTTTTTTTATTTTGCCTGTAGCTCAATAGATAACAGAGATATTGACAAAAAAAGGAAAAATGTATTTCTTGGTAGTTGTCAACAAAACCCAGAATTACTCTAGAAACAAAATATTTTATAGTTATTATGAGCTAAACTAATAAGTTATTTGCATAATGTTTCGAGCACTTTCTGAGCTGATTCCACTAGCAAAAAATAGTAAAAATGTTCATATATTCATAGGTCTGGTAATGCTTCGTTAGAAAGAGGTGGCGAAATATTTCACCCGTGTTTCAGATTACTAACCAATAATATTATTGGAATAATATTGTATACACAACAATAGTTGAATTGTTACAAAATTATAGTGTTGTAATAATACTGTATACACTATATTTGGACCGTTACAAAACAACACTATTGGAATAATTTTGTATACACAACACTATTAGGCACGTTACAAAACAACAGTATTGGAATAGTATTGTATACGCAACAACAGTTGGCATGTCACAGAATTATATTGTTGTAATAATATTGTATACACAATAATTGGCACGTTACAAAACAACAGTATTGGAATAATATTGTATACACAACAATAGTTGGCATGTCACAGAATTATATTGTTGTAATAATATTGTATACACAATAATTGGTACGTTACAAAACGACAGTATTAGAATAGCCTAATATTGTATACACAACAATAGTTGGATTGTTACAAAATTATATTGTTATAATAATATTGTATACACTATATTTGTCACGTTACAGAACAACAATATTGTAATATTGTATACACAATATGCGGCATGTTACAAAACAACAGTATTGTAATAATATTGTATTCAGAACAATATTTTGCATGTTACTAAACAACATTATTGTGATAATATTGTATGCGGAACAACAATATTGTAATAATATTGTACATACAATATTTGGCATGTTACAAAACAAAAGTATTGTAATAATATTGTATACACAATAATTGGCACGTTACAAAACGACAGTATTAGAATAGCCTAATATTGTATACACAACAATAGTTGGATTGTTACAAAATTATATTGTTATAATAATATTGTATACAATATATTTGTCACGTTACAGAACAACAATATTGTAATAATTTGTATAGGCTACACAATATGCGGCATGTTACAAAACAACAGTTTTGTATTAATATTGTATTCTGAACAATATTTGGCATGTTACAAAACAACATTATTGTAATAATATTGTATGCAGAACAATATTTGGCATGTTACAGAACAACATTATTGTAATAATATTGTATGCAGAACAATATTTTGCATGTTACAAAACAACATTATTGTAATAATATTGTATGCAGAACATTATTTGGCATGTTGCAAGACAACATTATTGTAATAATATTGTATGCA
>JAGFPH010002090.1:26987-43346 GCA_018207615.1 Philaenus spumarius | reverse complement strand
AGAACAACATTATTGTAATAATATTGTATGCAGAACAATATTTGGCACGTTACAGAACATCAATATTGTAATAATATTGTATGCAGAACAATATTTGGCATGTTACAAAACAACATTATTGTGATAATATTGCATGCAGAACAATATTTGGCATGTTACAAAACAACATTATTGTAATAATATTGCATGCAGAACAATATTTGGCACGTTACAGAACATCAATATTGTAATAATATTGTATGCAGAACAATATTTGGCATGTTACAGAACAACATTATTGTAATAATGTTGCATACAGAATAATCGTTGGCCTGTTAATAATTAAATGCTACTGAAATAATGTTGTATAAAATAGAACAATAGTTTGCATGTTATTTACTGTTAGTTATATTTCTGTTAATGATCATTTTTTCAGTTTTGAATAACAAGTCCAGGCACAGATGGCAACACTTCGTCTGACTTTGCTTTATACCTTGTCGGAATTTATATGATACTGTGGGCTGATTCACATTTTCTAGGTTTTTTTTTAAATTTTGAAGACAACCAGTCTAACTAAACTTATATTTTTAGCCAAAGCTAAAGTACTCTTAGGTGGAATATTTTACCACTCAAAACCGTTTCACAACGCCGTACTGCTAAGTATATTTGGTGTTCAGTGAGCGGGTGACATAAATCCGAATCAGCTGGTTTGTTCAGCGGGCAAACAGCATTTCATTTAACCAAAATAAAGTTTGCGTGCATTTTTTATTGCACGCTGAGTAGTATCAGCTGTTTTAGAACCTATAAAACTCCTTTAAGCCAAGTTAATAAATTAATCCTGTATACGCAGTTGTAAAGTAATATGATAATTTTTAAGATCATTGGGATATATGCGGGCTACCATACTCTAAACTCTAAACAAAGAAAGATTTCATTGAGATACCTTTTCCATTTTGGAAAGATCTACTGTGACAAATAAACGAGAAATCTTAAACAAAATTTGTCTTTCTCATTAAGTCGAAAGATTTTACTTTCTCACTATACTATAGAGTAGAGAAAGTATAGTGATCGCAAAAATCGATGTTTAGATTTTTGTGGAAATATTTGTTTTGGGACCCTCTGAATCCAAAAAAGTGTTTTTTACAAAATGTTTGTCTGTCTGTTTTTACAAAGCTAGAGCGAAAACTATTCGATCGATTTCAAACAAATTTGTACCAGACTTGTCAAGTAGGCCTGTATAGGTAAACGAAAAACGGTTTTGAAAATTTTTGAAAAACAACCCCCTTTTGGCAAAACCCCCCAAAAAATCAGTTATTATTTTTTTATAAAAAAACGGCTCTAACGATTTTGATAAAATGTGTCTTATTTGTAGCCTTTAATGTACCATATGCAAAAGTCCGCATGTTTCTAAAAATTTTCGTTAAGCTAATAATAATAATAACTTATTTTTGGCCATAAAGGGGGTTGTTTTTCAACATTTTTCAAAACCTTTTTTCGTGCATCAATACAGGCCTAATTGACGTGTTTGGTGCAAATTTGTTCGAAATCGATCGAATAGTTTTCTCTCTAGGTAATAATAATAATATTTATTAGTTAATCTCCTACTTAAATAAATCACCTCTTCTACCCCACCTACAATTATGAAGTCACAATGAATTTGTTTAATAAGTTAAATATGTTTGTGAAAAAGTATGTGCCAGTTCCTGGTACTGTTTATTTTTAAATAATTTAAAACTATGTGAAAGCTATTAAAACAACTGTCAAACAACACAAATATTTGTCTCAAATCTGTACAACTTGTCTGGAGTGATAAATATGCAAATATAAAACTCTAAAATAAAATATAATACAATCAAAATATTCATTGTATTGAAAATTTCTTTTTTAATTCGCAAAATACCAGTAACTTTTTCTTTTCTTTGTTATACGCTTAAGGAATGTTTATCCATTGAAAATGTTGGTTGGTTCCGGAAATAAGTAAAAGTACCGAGTTAATCGGATAAAAACGATCCCTCTTCCTTCCTTCTACAAGGTAAATATTTTCTCTGCGCTTTACTCCCGCGATTTACGTTTCCTAAGAAATATTCAGGCCTTTATGTAAACGTAATCTTACTTTTAGTTAAAGAGTAACCGAATTAGAAATGTTGATAAATGCAATCATTGCGCCAACCTAAACCTCTGTCGACATATCGGGCGAGATGTTGTTATAGTCGATCTTGTTTGTCCATCTTTATCCCCACTAGAATCGACTTTGCACTGAATTTCAATTCTTTTACAAACAATCTAGATACTCGGAAGTTAAAATTGTGCATTTTTATTTACCATTGTATCGAGATGGTCTGTCTGAATCATAAAAATCACTGTTAAAGTTAGAAACGTCAATTTATAGGGTTACGTAATTTAACCCTAGAATGAACGGGCAAAAAGGTTACGTAAGTGGGCGGGCTGGGCCTGACAGACCCAAGAATAAAAAATCTATAGAATATTTCAAATTATTTTAATTCATACAAACATGTTTGTCTATCAAACCTAGCAATGTTTTCAGTAGTATAACATTATTTAACAAAATAATATTGCTCACAAACAATATTATAAATAAATTATATAGTCTTGAAATTTACCACATAAAATTCCATTAATTTCTTTAAAATTACATGAATATGCCATTAATTTTTAAATTTGTATTGTGTTTGATTTTACATATACTATATACTAGAATAATGTTAAGGGGAAAATATTAAGAATTAGTTAAAACTTTTCAAAAATGTTTTTTGAAGAGGTCAAATAAGCTATGTTAAAAAAAACGTCACGTGACCGGACGGACTGGGTCTGACAGGCCCACAAGATATTCAAACGCTGCCATCTGATGTATGAGAGCTGAGTTAACAACAAATATGCGACACCAGTGCATTCTGTGGACTCTTTTAAGAAGGTTTGCTGAGAAATGGCGGTCTGCAACGCCTATGAACTTGCATAAATATAATATAAAAACGCATGGGCCTCACAGACCCAGCCCGTCTGTTCTAGGGTTAAGAGGAATACAACTGAAACATAATATAACCACTAATGTCTGTCTAATAAAGGTATCAAGCTAAAGTGTGCTATATTTATAAAACTAACATAGTCAAATAATGAATGTTAAAAAATATTTGACCATGCATTTTGGGGTGTTTAAGTTTGGTAGACAAAAGACGTTTGTATGTGCTTTGTTTAACCGATTTTTTTAAAGAAAGTGGTGTAAGAGTAGACATTTTCAAGATATTATCGAAAATATTTCTAAAAAACTCATTTTCTCCTCTAATTCCGAAAGTAGGTAAGTTAAATTTCGAATAATTCGGTGGTTTTAAAAGTTAATTCTAAATCTTTGCAATATGTTGCAAACTTGTATTACTCAATTACTTGACTGGACCGTGAAATAATCCATGTAGACAGAAGAAAGTAGGCGTGTATATGTATAATGCGATTTGTACGTCTGTTCACTATACTCGACCATAACGTTTGACGGACCGGGACAAGATTTGCCAAAAGCTATTATAATTTTTTCAATTACTTATATTTAAGGGGTTAAAATGGATAACTGCTCTAAAAAACATTTAATTCCCTTGAGAATAGACAGCCGAAATTTGTGTACGCTCGTTTCTTATGTGATGCATACAAAAATTAAAATCTTCTCGATTGATTAGTTTAATTTAAGTTTTGAACACTTTTAAAAGTGTCAACTAAAATATTCGTTGTTTTAATTCCTGAGAAGCTAGAGAGCTGAAATTTGGTACATATTATTCTTAGGTGATATGTAAAAAATAATATCCATTTCTAAGGGGTGAAATGGGATAACTACATTTATTAAATAATAATTCCTACAGTGAAACTTAGCACATATTACTCATAGCACATACAGAGTGTACAATTAATTCAACAATTTATTTAAATTGAATGTATGTAGTGAATTTACATTCTGCCAAAGTTTTAAACTTACAACACATGTTGAAAATGTTGTTCGGACTGTTAACAACATAGTGCTGGAGTTTGAGGAAATCTTTCTACAAACAGCTGAATAACTTCATCACTATTTTTGTTCGTCTTCCACCAACATTGTAAAAGAAAAATGCGTTCTTCGGTTGTTAGTTTGCGGTTCACGGCTACTTTGCAAAATGTCAATACAATGTATCAACAATTAACTTCACAGCTGTTAGTTAAACAGCTGGCATAAACAAGGAAAACAATGTTGAGCAGTACTGCCAACAAATCGTACATAAAGCTGTCTAAGAAAAACAGCTGTATAGCAATAACAAATATAGTATTCCTCTTTAAACTGACTTTTGGGACACTCTATATATTATAGGAAAGAAAAACAATGTATTTATATTGTTTGCATCTAAGGGGTAAAATACTTTCGTAGCTATTATTTTAGGTTTAATGTACTCGTACATATGAAATACATTTCAAACTTTATCTTTTATTTTTCACGTCTGTTCGGTATATTTATGAGTAGCAAATTGGTGTAAAACGATTACTGGCTCACTGTACACCTAAATGGAAAATATAGATAGATTTTTGCGAAAATCGCTATTCGTTTTTGGACCAGTGAACTCGGATATGAAATAGTTTTTTTAGAATTATGTGTAAGGGTCAATATTTACCCGTTATTCCTTTCACGCATTTATTAATTTATTTTATTATGCTTATAGCCCAACTGGATTGTTATTAATTAATTACTAATTAATTTACCTTGTTTGTGAGGTGATACTGCCGAACAATCCTTAATGTTTATGAAAAGTAGTCTATTACTACTTCATATGACGCGTTTCGACTATCATTCAGTCATTTTCAAATATACATAAAACACACAATAAAACACTTAAACAACACAAAACGAGTTCACATTTAAAATATACGGGCGACGCGCGTTGCCGGTAACCGTTCACGAAGCACTAGGTTAAAGCACTCGATCGTCAATAATTAAAAGTCACCAGATCAGGGTCTCCGTTATTGAGTGGGGGTATGTACACAATCTATACATCGTTAGTCACAGGAATGGTTTCTATTTTGGCAATCAAATCAAAAATGGTATGGGATTGAAATTTTAATTTATTGTTCAGTAAATGGTCGGGATTATGTTTTTGCACTTTATAAATGTGGAATTCCTCCAATGCATTCATTAATGGGCCTTTGTTACATCGGTGTAATATTTTTAAATTTGTGTCAATATCTGTGTAACTATGGTTTGTGTCAATCAAATGTTCGGTGTATTTGGAGTCTGTCTTGTAGGTGGCGGATCGCTTGGAGGACGGAACGTGCTATTAATTTCTAGTACCCACTAGTTGCATGTAAAGTTTAACGTGTAGGCTACTTGTTAGGGGTTACATTTTTTTTTTTTTTTTTTTGAGGATGGAATGCTCTTACGCAGACCTCTTGGCCAAGTGAAGTTACTGTGGGACTCGATACGCTGCCGCGCGGACCCACTACCCACTAAACCATCCCCCTCTCCCCAAACTGCTCACAGGGGAGGTGTAACAGCGTCTAGGGAATATCCCTAATGTCTTTAAGAGTCAATCTGAAACATTACGGGAAAACAAGGTTAGTGGTATGGCGGTGGCTTCATGAAGAAGTCTCTACTCGAGACCAGCGATCAACGAAATTCCAAGATCCATGCCTGAAACATCACTGGCATACTGGGGGCCCGAAGCTCCGATCCCAAGAACGAGTGAAGAAGTCGGGCTGAAACAGAAGAAACTGTGAGAAAATTTCGTTCCCCGAGACCGGGCCAGCAGCCGAACACCATGCCCCGTACCAAAACATCACTGGCAGAGAGATCCCGGAGCTACGATGAAGGCCCATTTCGAGTTCAGAAGTGAAGAGCTGACTGAAACAGATAGAACAATGAATTAGCGCTGGAAGAAGTCGCTACCCGCAGCCCGACCGACAGTCGGACTACGGGAGACTGGAAGAGAGAGTCCGACGTCATTGTGTTGTGATCGTCCGTCGAAGAAAAGTGGATTTTCTGGATGAATTCGCTGCCCGCAGTAACCGACATCCGATACCAGGAGAACTCCCCAATGAAGGCGTCCGCCACCGACGATGAGTGTACGTCCGTTAGTTGTGTTAGATGTGAAGCGCTTCCCGTGATAAACCATCCTCGGAACTTCAAGGCCCGTCCATAACCTCGCTGGATGTCTCTCGAGAAGCTCAAAAGAAGGAACTATCCCGGGTCCTGCTGTGTTGTGTAGTCGTGATATTCAGTATCTTCTAAGAGATGTTGGTTAGGGGTTTTAAGGGATGTATGAATTTAGGGCGTAGATGCAGTTAAGTGTAAGAGGGCACATTTTATTTCATACAATATAGCCCAATAAAATTGTTTAAATCTACATATAAGTATTTCATTTGTGCCACAAATTTATTGAACAAAATGTTAAAGGCACTCCTAAATAAAAGTATTTCACTGTAAAACACCCTTTCAGTCATTTTCATTTTGTATATTATATTTTATGTTATAGCCTACAATTAACTAACACTTTTAATAATAAACGGTACCAGGAACTGGCACATACATTCTCACAAACATAATATTATTTAAATTACTAAACAGATTCACTGTGACTTCATAATTGTAGGTGGGGTAGGAGAGGTGATTTATTAAAGTAGGAGATTAACTAATAAATATTATTATTATTATTATTATTATTATTATCTAGAGAGAAAACTATTCGATCGATTTCGAACAAATTTGCACCAAATTCGTCAATTAGGGCTGTATAGATTCACGAAAAAAGGTTTTGAAAAACAACCCCCTTTATGGCCAAAAAAACCCCAAAAATCAGTTATTATTATTATTATTAGCTAAACGAGAATTTTTAGAAATATGCGGTTTTTTGCATATGGTAGGGTACATTAAAGGCTACAAATAAACCAAATTTTATCAAAATCGTTAGAGCCGTTTTTTTATAAAAAAATAATAACTGATTTTTTGGGGGTTTTTTGCCAAAACGGGGGTTGTTTTTCAAAAAATTTCAAAGCCGTTTTTCGTGCATCTATACAGGCCTACTTGACATGTCTGGTGCAAATTTGTTTGAAATCGATCTAATAGTTTTAGCTCTACCTTTGTATACATACAGTCATACATACAGACAGACATTTTGTAAAAACCACTTTTTTGGACTCAGGGGGTCCCAAAACGGATATTTCCACAAAAATCTCAACATCGATTTTTTTTGCTATCACTATACTTTCTCTATACTATAGTATAGTGAGAAAGTAAAGAGATATAGTAAATAATAAAATTAATAATAATTTGAGAGATAGTTAATTTTAATTTGTACAAATTTGAATAAACCTTGTATAATTCTTGTGAAATAAATAAATACTTACAAAGAAAAATAAATAAATAATTCTCCTTATATTTTATCGTTGAACTAGAGAGGATCCAAATCCAAAACAATATGACCATGTTGTTCTTCTATAATCTAGCAGTGCACAGGTAATTCCATGTTTGGGAGCTGCCACATTCTCTGACTTGTCCTCTTGAGGTAGGTACAACTTTAATTTAGTTGTACTTACGACATTTTTAGAACAGGAATGGCACGACAAAAATTAAAGATTTAGACTTTAAATAAAAGTGCAGTAGATTTCATTGAATTTGGACAACATTTTGTTATTAATAGAAATTTCACTCTTCATTTACGTGCAAGTTGTTTCACAGTGTTAGGCTATCCGATCCAACCCGAAATCCACCCCAAACAATCAACCGATACCATACAACGTCCCCGAACAGCTTTCCAGAATATTTTCAAAGTTCCTTGAAATGAAATGTAAAAATCTTGTAGTCGTTGCATTAATTGCTTCTTGGACCGGGGGGGGAGACGAGGGGAACGCGTTGAAACTGACAGCCACCCCTACCACCCCTCCCGGTCGTCATGGCAACCAAGCATGTGTGTCTCGGAATATTCTGCATACTCAACACATTTACTTATTGATCCGATATACTTTAATGTATTTTTAATTACATTCTCGTTGTCATCGTCGCGTCGGGTCTAGGATATAGTTGAAGAAAAAATATTACCTATTTAGGAATTAATTGTGAAATTAGAATAATCTGTCGTTTAGTTTGAGAAACGATTCCAATATTTTTTAAAGAGGTCGACTCTACTGGTTCGTAATTCGTTCCCGCCCAACTGAAGACACTGAGATTTTTCCACTCCATTTATAAACTGTTATTTATTCTACTTTTAAAATAGTTTATTCCCAGTAAAACTATACAAAAGTTTTGGATTTAAGGCTTTTATTCTGTGTTTTTGGAACGAAGTTCTTAACGCGGATTACGGCAGGAGTTAACAAATAGAAAATGTAATGCGTAACGAAAAAAGTGTTATTAATTGGTTGCTATGGTAATGACAAATACAAAATACGAGTAACGAAAAAAGCGTTACCAAATTGGTTGCTATGGCAATGAATGTAAATACATCCAAGAAACGTGTGTATTGGTTCATCAATTTAAATTAAGAGACGATCGGTTCCATCCGGATATTATCGTCAAGCGCTAAAATTTTAGGTTAGGCCTATTAAGCTAGGCCTAACCTAAAATGATTGTATGTATGTTGCCGTTAAGACAGGTAAAATAAGTTAAACATACACACAATAATTTTAGGTTAGGCCCAGACGGATGAACCAACATTTTATGTTTATTGAATGTATTTACAATGAATGGACATTTAACTGTGTTTACCATCTTAGCTTTGATGTTATAATAGTAATTCTACACCTTTATTATAATAACATTAAACGTATGAAAACAGTAAACATTTGTATAAAAAACGATCTAATAATAAACAGCAATTGAAAGATTAAAATTATGTGTATGTTGCCGGGCTGGTAAAAGTATTGAAGAAAAGGCGTGATGAACTTTATTCCTGACGGAGGTCAAACGACCGCACACATTTACTTTTTTTTATTGTGCTTAGTGGCCATAAGTCAGTTGATAAAAATGCATCACAGATTTATGTAAAAAACCAAAGCATTGGACTGTAATTATTTAAAAAATCATACACCCTATATTGTATCTAGTCCATTTTCAAAATACGCTTCTCCTTTTCCAAGGCAAATTTGACTTGTCGGTAGCAGAATGGCTGTACAGTACTTGTAAAAATTCAAGGTAGTTCCCTTGCCTGACAGTCCCATACAAAAATAATTCGACCACGCAGCTGGACCGCTGACGTGAGTTGAGCAAATTTCCAAAATTAAGTTTATATGCCTATGTTTTAGTGTTTCAACCAACAATTTGGGAAATAGGTCTACTCACGAAGGCGTTGAACAGCTGTCTATGTGTACGCAATATATTAGTAGAATTTGTTTGCGCCTAGAGGCCTCGCGAGTTTGCACCACTTGGTTTCGAACCGTGTACTTGTATGGTATTTTACGTTTTGGTCGATTTTGGGGGAACCAAGCGAGCTATAAGGTCGCGTAAAAAAACAAAATGTGCAGAATAACATCCTACATTTATATTTTTAGAAAAAACTTTTTTTTAATTTCATTCTCGTAATAAAAATCTCAAAAAAATAGTTACTTCCGGTCAAAAAAAGTACTTCCGGTTGTTGGATTTTTTTTTTTTGCTAACGAACTCGTCCGAGCGACATAGACAACCTACACGTGTACCAAATTTGAACCAAAACGTGTCCTGGGGACCATGATCGGTATTCATTTGCTACTCCCGACCTTGGGTCTCACCATAAGGGCCACTGCAATAGCTCATTTTTCCTATGGAAATTCGCTAATAAAAATACGTAAGCCCAGCAGCAAAAATACTAGTTCATACGGTTTTATTTATTCATATACCCGTGCTTTACTGAATGTTTTTATAAAAGTTACCATCTGCTTTTCGACGTAGTTCTATCATGATAGTTCACATAATAGCCTTAATTTAAGATTTGATGTAAACTTCGAATTGAATTGTTTTCGGAAAACGATATAAAATAAAAATACGTTGGACGAACACTTAGTAAATTTTTCAGTATTATATATAAAATAAGCTCTTGTACTCAAATGGCATTAATTTTCCTGCTTACAAATAAAGGCTCTTTCCACGTTACGCTTATCATCTTGAATTATTCGAGGTTTATTTACGTATGCTTGTTCTTTCAAGTAGCCTTACAAGTCTGGTGCAATCGTATAAATGGAGGCCAAATTCAGCATTTAAAAAACATCATTCGTTCAACGAAAATGTCTAGTCCTGGCTGTAACTCCATCCTGTCGCAGCCACACCTTCTGATTACCTTGTCCAAACAAAATTTACCTTTCTGATTACCTCTGAAATTTCCAAACAGTGTCCAATACGCCCTCTTTCTGACTGACAAAAGAATTATGTACTCCCACGAGAAAATTCTTAAATAATGAAATTTAAATATGTATATTCAGTTATATATGCTTCTCTCAAGTGTGGATATAACCTAAACCTTGAAAATGAAATTTGGGATTAATCAGTGAAACAGTTCACGTTGTATAGCTGCAAATTTTATTTATAAACAAAATTTACATCTTGAAAATGTTTTAAATATAAGACACTTAATGAATTGCCAACGGACTTAAATAAAGCTGTGTCTTACAGGGATTTAAAACGAAACTTAAGAGATTTCTTTTGGTTGGAGAATATTTGAAACTGCTTTATACATTTGTCTTCCCTTTCTCTCAGCAGGTTTTAAATTGTTTTGTTATACCTGTGTTGATGTTGTGTGTTTCGTTTGTTGTTATCGGTTTGTAATGTTTTTTAATTTTAAGGAGTTCTCCAACTTTCTTTGCTTTAGGGCTCATTTCTGTCCTTTGTTTTTAAATATTATACCAATCAAATTGTGTCTTTTACTGAAATGCAGACAAGCCTTTTAAATGCTTGTGCAGTTTTTTTTTTTTTATTATGCCCAAATAACGTATATTTAGAAAGAATAAACAAATGAAAAAGTGTATTCGTGTATAAAAGCAATATGTCTTATCGTAATTTAATTTCTTCGCCCAGGCTTCGATAATGTCCCTCAGAAGAAGGTACAATCTCATCGGTGGAATGCTCTAGTTGAACAGCAGATGTATGTTTCTCTTACTATTCGTTTAGTTTAGGGGTGGGGATGTCTTCCTCGTCGTCAGTAAGAATATAGTTAAAGATATTGCACGTTTTCACATAATTTTCCACCGTAAAATTGACAAAGAGCTGAGCATTTCATTCCAGCTTTGCAGCAACTGCAACCGCCGCTGCGACTTTTTGCACTTGAGCAGCATTCTTGGTGACGGGGGCAAGCACTTGATCATCGAGCTGCCATTGAAAATAGTGTGAACATTTCGCTGTTTTAAATATATATTCTAAGCAGGGCAAAGATCTTTTAATTTAGCAAATTCGTGTTTTTAGTATTGGCTAAGATTTGTATAACATAATATTTAAAAAATAGTTCTACATAACTTTATATGGTCGGATCAATATAATATAATGACTGGACTATTAAGGTATGAGAAAATTAGAAATCAATATATATAATAGATATAAGCGTGGTTGTCCGTGCGTGCCACTATAACCCCCCCCCCCCCCCAGCCCATGAATGTACTTCGAAGTCGGTAAAGCAGCTAGAAAAGGAGTGCCGAAGTGGTCGAATATTCTTGAATGTTCTAACTTCTAGAATATTCTAAAACGTTCCAGACGTTGCTGGAGCATCCAAGATACTTTCTGTTCAGGAACGTTCTAGAAACTGCTACAAACCGGAATCTTGCTTAAAAGCTAGAAGCTTAAAACTTAGCACATATTGCTCTTAAGTTATATACAGGGTGATTCAGAAATATGCGGAAATCTCTCGAAAGCTATTTCTGTAGCTAAAAATAAGAAAAAAAGTTCATGTAAACAGGCCCGAAATACTTCATTTTTCAGATTTCCGCCATTTTGTTTTTTGTACAAAATAATTCATATCTAGAGAAATAATTGACTGATTTTGTTCAAATTTGGCATGAAGTTTAACCTAACGATGATATATCTCAAGAAAAATAAGCGATTAAATCCAATTAAATGCGTTTCAAAATGGCGTCTGTTTGAAAATTTCTAACATAAGTTACTAAAAAACCGCACATTTTAACAAAAAAATTTCAAGACACCTTTTTTGTAGTCCTTTTGATTCCCTATCGGATGGTCTCGCAGTCAAAACAATCGAATGAAGGCTAATAGTTAAGTTATGTGAAATAATTGGTTTGTTCAACCTGGCATCCTATACCAACACAGTAAACACAACAATATTGTACGTACATATGCTGTTATTATTTTTAACTTAGCTGTTATCCTTTATCCGATTGTTTTGACGATGAGACAATCCGATAGGGAATCAAAAGTGCTGCAAAAAAGGTATCTTGACATTTTTCGTTAAAATGTAAGGTTTTTAAGTAATTTAGGTTTGAAATGTTCAAACAGCCGCTATTTTGAAACGCATGATTGGATAGAATCGATCATTTTCCTTGAGATAGATCATTGTTAGGTTAAACTTCATGCCAAGTTTGAACTCGATCAGTCTAACCGTTCTCTAGATATGAATTATTTTGTAAAAAAAACAAAATGGCGGCTATCTGGGAAACTAAGCATTTTCGGGCCTATATTTTATATGTACTTTTTTCTTATTTTTAGCTATAAAATGAGCTACCGTGACATTGCCGGATAGTTCTGAATCAAGGTGTACATAGGAAAGAGAAAACATTTGCCTTTAGATTATGTGCGCCTAAGGTGTAAAATATTGTTCGTAGAAAATATTGTAGGTAAAGTGTACTCATAGATGTTCACCTCAAGCAAGCCGGCGGAAATCGTGATTTTATTCGCTTACTGAACCCATATATGATCACTAGGGGCTCTGTCCCTGGACGCCTTGCGTCCCAACCCCTCCTCGGCCTTCGGCCTCAGATGGCTGCTTCGCTTCGCTCGCAGTTGGAATATTCGATAAAGAATCTCGTTAATCTTTGACTCGTTTGTACATAGATGACCTAGCATAAATCAGCTGTTTTATTTGGCAGCTGACTCAAACTCATTAAACATTATCTTCATAAGATTAACATAGGAAATTTGAAGGATTGTGTGCCGGAGCTCCTTCTTGGGTGAATAGCGGCTGAACGGATGATTGGATCTTCAATTTGATAGGAAATCGTTAGTTTGAAATTAAATTTTCTAAAACTTTTGTGTTTAACATTTTTTTCTATCTCTTACCGTTTTCTTACAAAACGCAATCAAATTGGAAAAATGAAGAAAGTGAAAAATCTAAAAATTCTTTCCCGCCCAAAATGTGCTTCCAAAATTAAAAATTGTTAAATTATGGCAATTTTCCCAAAAGTTTCTCGTCAAGAGCTTTAATTCAAGTATAAGGTTGAGGGGGGTCCGATTACGGGAAGTGCCTAATAATTAATGTCAGTGAATCAGTGAAACCGGCTAACGTTGGGCGGAGCTTCCCTTCTCGGATGAATAGTGGCTAAATGGATGATTGGATCTTAAATCTGATGAAAAATCGTTGGTCTGAAATTAAATTTTCTACAACTTTTGTATTTAATTTTTTTTGCTAAATTTACCGTTTTCTTACAAAACACGCTCAAAGTGAAAAAATGAAAAAATTAAAAAAATCTAAAAAATCTTTCTCGCCCAAAAGATGCTTGTAAAATAAAAAAATGTTAACTTCTGGCAATTTTCCCAAAAGTTTCTCGTCGAGAGCTTTAATTCAAGTATAAGGTTGAGGGGGTCCGATTACGGGAAGTGCCAAATAATTAATGTCAATTGAATCAGTGTTACCGTCTAGCTTTATATAAGTAGAAGACTAGATGAATGTAACCGTAGATGGGAAAGATTGATTTTAACGAAACTCGCTCTACGATTTTGGGCCCGTGTACTTTCAATAATTAGTAAATATTTCTATCATTATTAGCGAATTTCCATAGGAAAAATGAACTATTGCAGTGGACCTTATGGTAAGACCCAAGGTTGGGAATAGCAAATGAGCACCGATCATGGTCCCCAGAACACGTTTTAGGGTGTCATTAAAAATCATATATATACATATTTATGTATTATATTAGCCAAAAAAATCCAACAATCGGAAGCATGTTTTTTGACCGAAAGTAACTATTTTTTAAATATTTTTTCTACGAGACTGAATTTATTTTAGAGTTTTTTCTACAAATATACATGTAGGATCTTATTCTGCACATTTTGTTTTTTTAAGCGGTTTTATAGCTCGCTTGGTTCTTCCAAAATCGATCAAAACGTAAAATACCATAGAAGTGCCCGGTTCAAAGCCGTGTGGTGGATTCCACCGTGGGGTTGGCGTGCGAAGCACCCATGTATTGTATATTGAAAATACTCCCAATATGGGGGTTGGTGTGCGAAGCACGCAATGCTTTGTGTATTGCAGATACTCCCAATACGGGGGTTGGCGTGCGAAGCACGGAATGCTTTCTGTATTGAAGATACTCCCAATATGCGGAATGGCGCGCGAAGCACGGAATGCTTTGTGTATTGAAGATAATCCCAAAATGCGGAATGGCGTGTGAAGCACGCAATGCTTTGTGTATTGAAGATACTCCCAAAATGCGGAAAGGCGTGCGAAGCACGCAATGCATTGTGTATTGAAGATACTCCCAATATGCGGAATTGCGTGCGAACCATTTTGCAGCTATTCAGCACAGTCGTTAATAGACCTATTTCCCAAATTGTTGGTTGAAACCCTAATACATAGACCTATAAACTTATTTTTTGAAATTTGCTCTACTCACGTCAGCGATTCAGCTGCGTGGTCGAATTATTATTAATTACTCGTGTAATAACACCTAGTAACAATGCCTTCACCCCGATACATTTTAATCCTCTATTACACACTCGGTATTATTTATTTACAATACCGATACAAAACTGTTTCCTGAATATTTGTAATTACGTTCCTGCATGTTGTACTTAGTTTTTATTGTTGATAATCTCAAACCGCAATTCATAACCAAAGTTTGGCAAGCGACGCTAAAAGTTATCAATAAGTTGGCACCGCGCCATGTTATTACGGCCAGAACTACGTTTTGGTTTGTATATTTATTTCTATTGAGAGAATATTTTCACATTCGATATCACGAGTAGAGGTTTCTTGCACTCGCACGTGGAATATTTCATTGTCAAAACATTTACCCGGCATTAACTAAACGTGTTAAGTTATGGCCATAGAAACTGAATATTCCAGTTTTCTGGGAATTTAGATCATGGTAGGCCTAACTTAAAGGTGATGCGTTTTTATTTTATTGCTTAGGTGATTTATTAAGAAATGAAACTAGAGCCAATCTTCTTCCTCCACACACACACACACACATATACAGGGTGGTTATAAAGTCACCCCCCCCCCTCCTTTAACTTTGTGTTTGTTAAAACAAACAAATATCCTTTGGGGAACGATACTAACTTAACCCAAAGTATCTTTTGAAGCAATCGGAAATCTTGAGTGTCCTCTATAAATGGGGGGTTTTGGGGGCAACTCAAACTTTTTAATGGGTAGTATGGTCATGTGATACCTCATTTTAAATGTATATTTAAGACTAGGAAAATGTCAAAGTAAATATAAATCGGACCACCCAAAACAAAATGGCGGCCCTAAACGTGTTGAAATAAATCGACATAAAGTTGCTATATCTCGAAAAGGAAGAGTTTTTATAAAAAAAATCAAGAGACAAAAAATGTTTATTTCAAAGTTTTTGACCTAAACAATTGATTCCAAATCGATTTCGTAAATTTTATTTTTATTCCTCCATATTAGAAAATTTTGTAAAAAATAAAATTTACGAAATCAATTTGGAAGCAATTTTAGGTCAAGTACTAACTTTGAAATAAACATTTTTTGTCTCTTGAAATTTTTCCTAAAAACTCTTCCTTTTCGAGTTACTACAGTAAAGCCTCCTTTCCGCTCTTTTCTCGATATTACTGTAGCTAAAACGTCCTTCCCTCTCCATTCCCAAAAGTACTGAAGCTAAAACCTCCTTCCCATCTTATTCCAAAGTACTGCAGCTAAAACCTTCTTCCTCTTCCATTTCCTAAAGTAATGCAGCTAAAACCTCCTTCCATTTTCGAAAATACTGCAGCTAAAACTTACATCCCCCTTCCATTTCCGAAAGTAATGCAGTTGAAATCTCCTTCCCTCTTCATTCCCAAAAGTACTGCAGCTAGAGACTCCTTCCCCCTTCCATTTCTGAAAGTACTTCTGTTAAAACCTTCTTCTCCCTTTTATTTCCGAAAGTACTGCAGCTAAAATCTCCTCCCCCTTTTATTTCCGAAAGTACTGCAGCTGAAATGTCCTCTCCTCTTCATTCCCAAAAGTATTGCAGCTAGAGACTCCTTCCCCTTTCCATTTCCGAAAGTACTTCTGT
>JAGFPH010002089.1:210342-221279 GCA_018207615.1 Philaenus spumarius | reverse complement strand
TGTTTAATTTTTAAAAATGTATTTATAAATTCCGTGAAAAGTCCGTCCCCGTTGTCAAACGACGCCATTTTATACTCCCATAGCTCATGCATTTCAATAATGACGTAACCCTTGTCCACAGCTTTCCGTATCTCGTCCATTGTCCAAGTACCTGTCAGTGCTCGTTCGTCGACGTTATGTGTACACTCCCCTAGTGAATTTTGCCCGCAAGTCCGACACAGAACAAACATCAATTTTTTGTTCATCTTTGCGGGAAGTACAGGATGATACAATTCACGAGGAGGGAGTACTGTGCATTTAAGAAGTCCGTCAACAGTCATACCTAGTTTCCTGCATTCATCGTCACCTATATGTGTTTTCGGATGCCCTACAGGGTATTTACCGTACTTGCAAACCCAAGGATAGAGCGAACAAACGTCGACGTACTGAATCGTTTCGCCCACCTTGCATTTTACGTACGACTTTGTATTACCCGTTCGGCCACCGAAAAACGCATCGCGAGGATCGAGGGGTACGGTATGCATCATCGGGTGAGGGTCGAGGTAGGCCATTTCAACGATTCGCTGTTTGAGTTTTATAAAGTCGCATTCCCACATTTCTACGACTTCTAGTCGGGCGAGTTTAGCTATTTTGGCTCTTGTTCTCGCCAACCGTGCATTGTGCGTATCGGACGGGTCGTCTTGAAGAGGTTCATCGCGGCTGTGCGGAAAACATTTAGGGCATCCGTGCCAGTAGCACCCGTGGAATTCGAAAACTTTTCCGTCGCACAATCCGTCCACTTTCACGCCATTGACGATAGCTTCGCGACCTCTACCGGCGTGCTCCATACGAATCCCTCTCTGATCCTCCTCCCAAGTCAACCATTGTAAAGCGATTTTAGACTGGAGGTCGACAGATCGGTATCCGCTCTTAGGAACGATTCCTATCGTGTTTGGTTTCAGGAAATTACGTCTGAACGCAAGGTTGCATGCGCTTGCTATTGTCACGGCTTCTAGAAAAGGGTCAACGTTACACTCTTTGAGAAACGAGGCTCTGAATTTAATACACGCTTGAGCTAAAATGTCTACGTCCGAAAGGCAGTACTCAAAGATTTCTTTTTGAAAGTCGAATTCGTACTCGTTACGAATCTGCTCGTCGTGCCAAATGATAAACTCTTTATTGTTCTTGTCGAACATAGAGTCGGGACAGTAAAACTCTTTAGAGGGGATAGGACCTACATAATTTTCATTGGCCAATGTGTTGAACAGATGTGGGAAGTAGCCTTTCTTTTTTTCCGGAGGTAGATCGAAAGCTTTAGGAAGTTTTGACAGAGCCATGGGCATGTAGTTCAAAGAATCGATAAATTTAACATTATCGATTTCCATGAGGATTACCTTTGTACCGCGTGTAATCAGTTTAGGAGTGAATTGAGTTTTTTCGAGCACATATTTAAGGAGAAATTGAAAATCGAACGCTTGTCCGTTATGTGCCAGGATACACACTTTTTTGTACGTTTTTCGTACCTCCATAACGTACGACATGAAGCCGTTGATGGGATCATCTCTGAAAACTCGAGTACGATCGAAACAATTTTGACACGAATCACCGTTTATACATTTCCAACAGTACTGTTGGGATATGCACAAATTTACACGATGAACGTTGGCCTTGTCAAGTATTTCATCTTGACGGGTTTCTAAATCAAAGAAAATGAAAAGAAATCCATTAGATATAGGCTTCCTATAATCTACTTTCATGTAACACCGGTGGTTCGGCACCATGTATTCATTGCACACTTTACAAAAAGTTTCACCGCACACGTGCTTTGAACGACGGTTTTTCAACATAATCATTTTCTCGCAATCGGGACACTTTTTTAAAGTTTTACAAATATTTTTTAAATGAAACGTAAAACAGTCTCTATTCATAAACTTTCTGTTACAATCTCCGCAATAGATTCCGTCGTTTTCCAACAAACACGGCGGGGAACGTTTGCAAGAGTAACAGGTGGAGGAACATCTGTGATAATGACGACTATCGAAAGGAATGTGACACGCCTCGCAGTAATAACTGCAAGCGAACGCGGAGGTCAAACTAGTGATTACGTTGAAATGGCCATTGTGAAAAATTAAATTTAGTTTGTATCGAGGATTTTGCACATCGCCTTCGAAATAAATATCACGACCTTTATTTCCGTAACTGTACACCGTAATTTTGTGTAGAGGCAGATGATTTTGAAACTGATGCAACTCCTGCACCCCCGCACCCTCGTCGGTGAGTTGAACCCCGGCATCGAGCATAAGTTGTCGGGCTTTAAGAGTCTGTCTGTTACATCTATTCATACGTATAAGTTTATAGTCCTTGTCTTTTTCCGCATGAGCTATAGCAACTACGAGGGAGCACGGCAAACACAGAGAGTCTGTGTTTTTTATTACTAAAATACCGTTTCTTCCTCTACATTCGTCATTGAAATTATTATATAGTCCCGGTCTAACCCTCCCACGACCTAACGGCACTTTAACTTTAGTACATTCTACTTTAAATGTGTCGCAGGATGTACAAGCCTCGGCGTTACTCTGTATAATACCCCCAAAAATTTTCCACATGATATCAGCAGTCACCTCCGATGCAGGCCTAAAAGCTAAGAATCCCGGATCCTTATTTTTTAAATTGAGGCTCCGAAAAGTAAACCCTAAATAGTCTTCGTCAGTCGTTTCACTTGTCATAGTCTCTACAAGTTCGTTCAAACCTTGTCTAATCCATTGAATTTCTTCCACACCTTCGGGTGGTGAATTGAATTTGAAAACAATCTTAGTACCGTAGAGTCGAAACTTTGTTACATAAGTTTGCAAAGTAGACAAAATGTAAGCAGATGACATTTTAGAGAGAGAGAGCTAGAGAGAGCGAATATGTTAACTCACCTGTGGTCCGGAGCAGAATGAATAAGGTTTTGACGAATAGGCACTAAATAGTAAAACGAGGTCAAAGTTGTTGAAAGTGTAAGACACTTCTAGATGGTTGTTCTAAGAGAAAGTAGCACAAATTGTAAGAGGGTCTTTGACAGTGAATCACACACTACGCAAACTAGACTCGCAATGTGATTGCGATCCCCATTCAATTGCATGTAAAATCCGTGAAAAAGCGAACGAATCTTTCGCATTCACCGCACCGGAGACCGAATTCCAGTGCAGCAGTATGGCCTCGAAATTAGTATAAAAGCGTGTTACATTTACTATCCATTATCAGTTCATCAGCTGTCTCCTATCGGTACACATCTAAGTGTCGGGTCTGTTTCAACGTTAGTTTCTTCTTCTTCTTCTTCTTCTTAGTGAGTATGGTTACCGTCAATACCGTTGACTTTTTCAACTCAATCGCTCCGCAAGAAAACGAGTTTGTTTCTTTGAAAAGTCTGACTATCGGGAAGCAATATACGATTGCAGACGCCCGCCGCATAAAAACCAATTATGGTCCGAGCATATTAGTCGTTCTCAACGACTTATTAGAAGATACCTCGAACAAAGTGTTTTTACCAAAACGCTACCAGACTCTGACCGAGTCGCAGATACGCGATTTAAAAGATAAAAAATTAATCGTTACCGAGCACATAGGAAAATCCGTTAAACTGGAAATACAAATGTAAATCCAGTGTAACGGAGACAGCAGCAGCATAATATGTTTATTCTTATATATTTTTATTACAATTCAAGTAAGTATAATTTTCAGTGTATGATTGAATTCATCACCAAAAACATTATTTGAGCTATGTTCTAATTACTAATAGTAATATAGAAGAACTTGAATTACCGATTTCTATTCAAAAACATTTGAAAGCAAATTTTAAAAACTATTCAACAAAAGTGACTTGTAATACTGTAGGATTTGATTATGGTTGTATTGATTTTGAACATCTCTTTTTCATTATCAGTTGTTTAGTTTCGATACTGGTTTTAGTGTATAGATTATTTAAAGACAAACAAATATTTTTCAGTAATGTTATTCTCAAATTACAGTTTAAAATGGTTAATAACAATATTCGACCCGAGATACCAGAAATTGAACATTACGAGCCAGATATTGTGGAATTTCCATTATCCGAGTCCATTGAGAATCTACACCCTCCTTCGGCAAACCTTCAATCAGCATCACCTTCTTCTTCACCCGATGAGTCCATTGAGAATCTACACCTTCCTTCGGCATCAGCATCACCTTCTGCACATGTTGAGAATCTACCTTCAGCGTCACCTTCTTCTTCTTCATCCGCAGCCGATCAAAATGAATACATGTGTCGATTGATGCATTACCTTCAGGCCTACGGCCATGCGAACTATGTAAGCATCTAAAACTGTTTTTCCTCTACCTTAATGTTTAATTAATAATAATAATAATAACACCTGTATTTTCTTTTTTAGCTTAGGAATGATTATTCTTCAACTTCGGGTCATCCAAACCGAGCTAACATTTGTCAACCAATTCAAGGGATGCCGTCTCGAGATACAACGCTAGAGGTTTTGGAAGATTCATTGTCCGCTCTGAACTCGATAGTAAACGATTTAAAGGTAGCAGCGTCGTTTTCGTACTACAGAACATGCGGCACGTTTGCGCTTCATGTTTGGAGAATGATGAGGCAGGATTTAATAGATCTAACGGAAGATGGTATATTCGCCTTACAACAATTTGGACGTCCACCTACCAATACATGTGTAAGTCTATTGTTGATGATTGTCGAGTATTTTATGAGAACTACTAATGATGCTTTTTTCTTACAACCAAAATTGAACAATCTTCATTATATAAATACTAATGATGTGTGTTTTTACAGCAACCCGAAGTGAACAATCCTAGCCAGATGCGGAGTCCCTGTACTGTCTGCTTACTCAACATACCGAACATTGCTCTACTTCCCTGCGGACATGTCTTCTGCCCTCAATGTGTTAGCCGATTTGCCGATTGTCCGATATGCAGAAGATGGATAGTGGACTACATCAGACTATACTTATAAAACATTTTCATTACATATTAATTGCTACTGTTAACTGAAAAAAAAACTATGAATTGTAATAAAATATATATAAGAATAAACATGTATAGATCTTAACAGTTTTTTATTTTTAATACCCTGATTGAGACAAACTAGTATCAAATATGTGCGATATCGAGGCCAGAGTGATAGTCAGTGAACCAGATGGTGAAATTATCTTGGCAGGTTGCCATGTTACAATCCGTTTCCTGTGTGCTAGTTAGACGGCTATATAAAGCAAGCGTGATTTCTACTCTGTAGTTATAACACAGTGAGAAATGGACAGAGACATCATAGAAGAGTTTTCTGGTGACGAGTTGTCTCGTTTATTTACTGTAAGTAGATTTTAGGATTGTTACTGGCGTTTCCGCCACCACCAACTCCCACCCCACCCCACCCCCACCCCAACCCCCACACCCACCCCACACCCACGCAGGTCTACAATCGGACACAAGGTCTCAATGTCAAACTCATATACTCGACAAGGTAGTTACTTCTTAACAGCGTCAGTGCAGCCTAATCGGTAGCGTCGCGGACTCGGGTAATGGTGGTACCCGGTTCGATTCTCGGAGCCATCCAAACTTTTTTCAAAGTATTAAATATTAATTATTACTAAAAAGATGGCTGCCAAAAAAAAAACAAAAATAAGAAAAAAAAAGAAAAAATGGCGGAAACAAAATGGCGGCGAGGTGGAAATCCCACCCCCCACGTCCACCTCCACCCCCCACACCCACTCCACACTCACCCAACGGTTTAGAGTAGCACGTTTGGCCCCCCTCCCCTTTTGTGCTCAGGTGCCGCGTCCTCTACTGCAATCCTTTTAGTAATTTCATATTTTTCAACTTTAGTCAAAGAAACCTGAATTGTTCACAAAGTACCATAATGCAATTTGAATTTAAATTGGAATTCATTACGGCAGACTACCGACATACAAAAATATTAATAAGTTTATCGTTAATTATTTTATCTGTGAATTGTGTAAAGCTGTACCTAACAAATTGTCTTTCAATTTATATATTAGTTCATCTCTGAATTTTCCGTTCTCATCCTAATCGAATTAGGATTACTTTGTTGAGTCCTTTGATAATTTGTAGCTAATCGATTAACTAACCACATTGTCATAGTTGGAGTTTCCAATTTTATTAAATTCTGTGCACTGTTTATGACTGAAATATGAAGATCTTAGACCCTAAATTTTAATTTGTCTTCATAGATATTTCAAGCAAAATCAGCTTTAGAAGAACGACTAATGTCCTAAAGTATCCTTACACTAGTACACACTCTTAAGTTTATTTTGTTACCCAACCAACTATATATTCCTTTAGTTTTATACTATACTAACAGACCCGATCCGGCTTTGCACGGATAGACAAATCAAAGTTAAATAATTATATATTAACAACAATATATTATATCAATAAATATAAACTACACTATGTATTTCTTATATTGATTTTTAGTAACTTTGACCCCCAAACCTCACCTAAAATTTCGAATTTTGTTAAACCCTTTCTTAGCGACCACTTAGAGCCCTAGAGGAAGCTACATACCAAATTTCATTCCAATCAGTTCAGTAGTTTTAGTGAAATCGTGATTTAGTAACTTTGACCCCCCCCCCAAAAACCCCCTAAAATTTTGAATTTTTTGAAAACCTTTCTTAGTGAGCACCTATGGCCTTAGAGGAAGCTACATACCAAATTTCGTTCCAATCCGTTCAGTGATTTTGGAGAAATCGTGATTTAGTAATTTTGACCCCCCCCCCCAAACCCCCCATGAGATTTCAAATTTTTAAAACCCTTTCTTATCAGCACCTACGGCCCTAGAGGAAGCTACAAACCAAATTTCATTCCAATCAGTTCAGTAGTTTTAGAGAATTCGTGATTTAGAAACTTGACCCCCAAACCCCCCTAAAATTTCTAATTTTTTTAAAACCTTTCTTAGTTAGCACCTACGGCCTTAGAGGAAGCTACACACCAAATTTCGTTCCAATCCGTTCAGTGGTTTTGGAGAAATCGTGATTTACTATATTTGACCCCCAAAACCCTCCCTAAAATTTCGATTTTAATGTTGATTCATGCTTCTCTTCCTGTGTTAACTGCAAGACAAATTTCTCTACTCAAAAACTGAACAAAATTAATTGAGAACCCGTTGTGAAGGGGGAAAAATACAAAACGTGTTTTCTCAATTTATGGACAGTTTAAAACCAGTTCTTCGTTTGTAATGTCTAAAATTAGAAAATCATTTTGCTCTAAATCATTGTGCCTGTTGTACCCATCATTGTCATAAATCATTGTGCTCTTAATAGTCATGTGCGATTAAGGGCAAACAGGCTGTACAATACATGTATACACTTTTTAACTTTTTTATCCTCGCTCCTTTTTGAAACTATATCTTTATTTACATGTCTAATTACCTAGAGACAAGTGATTTACTATATTACCTTAAAATAACAATATGTACATAAACGTAATGGATAAGGATGTAAATATTCCAGTATCGAACAACAGTACACCGGGAGTGGCGACGCGTCACCGCCTCGCGCTCATTTAAAAACGATTTCATAATGATGTAATCATTTTATCACAAATCGGTGAATTGAAACGTTTAGGACAACTCATTGACTACAACGTTACCGCTGGAAGTTTGTTTGTAACTAAAAAATTTCCTTGCTTAGAAACTTTTCCATGTCAATCTGTGATAATTCTCAAATATTTTCAATTATTAAAATTCGAAATAAATGTTAAAATAAAAGTTTTGTATACTCTTAGAATCGGTACGTTATATAGATTAAGAATATGTAACTTTTATTTTACTGAAGCTTTTCCGTCGAGTTACAACAGCGAGTAAACGACAGCGCGCACAAGGAGTCCACTGCTCTAGTCTTGCAGTTATCAGCACAGTGACGTCAGAGTGAAACTGGCGGCACAGTGCCGAGATCAAAGAAACGGTTTAGCCCTTTATTATAGAGCCCTGGATTAGACTAGCCTACTCAATTAAGATATTGAATTCAACATGTATACAATTAGGTTATTCTTTTACATAGAAACTGTAAAATGTGCAAACATTCTGCTAATATGAAACGTGAAATAAAAGAAAATATACTGAAAGAGTGTAGAGCTAATAATATAGTCTACAATATAAACACAATAATTTTTGGCAAACAGCATTTTAAAACTACTCAACGTTTAACAAAATTTATTTAATTAAAAACTACAGTTTTAAAACCTTACATTTTTTAGTTAATCATTGGTCTCATACACCGTTTACAATACACCGTTTTGAAGATAATGTCTAATGAGACATTATCATGTTTCATGCTTCGCATTTCAAAACATGAAGTTAAAAACATTTTAAAATTATTGTCTAAAAATAAAGTACATTATTTATAAACTTATTTAATATCACAGCTTAAAATGCTAGTTCTGCGTGATACTTTTTTCCAATTTTTCAGCGGAATGACTCTAGACCTTACTATTTTTGTTGCATGTTCCACCAAACGCCCACACACGCTTATACTATTCTGTTAAATATTCTTTTTTCGATGTATTTTCAATAATAACGTTAACAGCATTTGAACCGAGCAATCGGAAAAATAGTTCGAGTAAATTGTGTTTATTGCCAACAGATTTGTTTAGAAAGCCCCTTCAAATGTCGCGTCACTTCTTAAATATTTCCAAATTATTGTATATCTAAACGTCATCTATGTTTTTACCAAGCGTTATATTTGCTCTGTGCTGATTAGACGATGTTAATATATTTTACTGCATTTTACACCTTTCTTCTTCCATCAGCACAAGATGGTAAATATCAAGAAATATTGATATTGATCTTTAAACGTTTCTTTTCCATTCCATATTCATACAAATCCACACAAAAGAAAAGTAACTTCAAATCAAAATAATGCCAATTAACACTATTAAGACCCGGAGTTCTGGATAAATATAATGCACGGGTTTATATTTAAGGTAATTTCGAATTAAACTCTCACAATTAAACACACTTTATTTTCACTAAGAAACTGTAATCACAAAACACCCTACACTCGATTCCACGTTCACCGTGCGGTACAGGTCTTACGGGAGAATAGACGTGCTACTACCATTACAGCGAACATCTCATTTATTGTCATGCTGATTGCGTCAACTGACCGAGCGTTGCATGGGAGTTGATGTTTTTTAGTTGGCTAATATCGCTGAGACTGTCGTATGGATAGCATGACTTATGGACGCTCTGTACTGCACGGTGAACGTGGAATCGAGTGTAGTCGCAGTAAATTTTTAGCTCCGAATCAGGGCCGGATTTATCATTTTGGCGCCCCTAGGCCCAATAATTTTTTCCGCCCCCTAGTCTAGTTAAAGTTACTTCCCCTAAAACCTTTATTAAAAAATTATATCAGGCCTATATGTTAATTGTTTAAACACCACTCCAACGAATATCGAACGATATGGCGTAGGTCATGGCTTGCTTTGTGCGACACAAAATGTAGTACTTTCGTTCTCTACAACATGAGTTAATAGCTGTATACCAGGTAAAATACCTATATTTTACTTAAATGTAGCATCTAGTCACGGATATCTGAATTTTCTCCATAATTTGAAATGTTATTAGCATTAGTTGCCGTTTGTTAAGTATAACCTATTGTATTTTTGCAAGACACAATTTGTAAATTAATTAACCATATAAATTTTTCCTATTTTGTAAAGCCTATAACCATTAAATAGTCTAAACAGAGATTTTAATAATTAGCCTGGAAAAATACATAATTTAAACTAAAGTGAACACATGTGTGATTAGCTACAAGTTATATTTTGTGCCTTAAAGAGTTTCTATAGAAGTATAATTCAACCAGTTAATTAGAAACAGTATATTTGTTTCAGTTTGCCAGAAACAAAGAGTAACTCTGTGACAGTTAATCTTGATATGAAACTAAAGTGAAACTTATGCATTATAACGTCGTATTAGACCAAATCGGCACTTTCAAACAAATTACAACATGCCTGTTGTAAACGTGCTGTAATTTTATTCTAACATGATAATTTATTTTCGGCTATTTTAAAAACAACTAATGCCTACATTATGTTCTGATTCTTTAGAGAAAATCTGGTTCAACTTCTGGTTTAACTGCCTAGTTTAACTTCCTGATTTAAGTTACGGCTACAAGTTCTACTTTATTTCAACTATTCAATATACATCTGTAATAAAATGTGATTCCACCTTCACAACTACAAACTGTTACTACGCTGTCTTAAACCAAGTGAATTCAATTGATCAATAATTCTTTATAAAGTATAAACAGAAACAGGCTATTTTCTTCTTTTTTTTTAAATCAGTATAAACTTATAATGAGTTAACCAAAGTCAGTGAATTTTAGTAATATAAAAAGGCTACTTAACTTTTAATGTAATTAGAATAGTAGGTTGTTGTTGTATTTATGTTAAGTATTAAATAAGAGGGTGGTGAGGTACCTATTTTGAAACTGCGGACTCTAAGAGTCAAAAATCTAAATTTTCTTTATTTATAATGACGTCATGAATCTTATAATACTTTAAGTACAAAATTTTACATTATTTTATTTTGTTTATACCTTTTGGAATTGCAGTTTTTTTTTTTTATTTACATACAATGCGCATATTTTTTTTATAAAGGTTGGCCAACTTATAACATACCATTTTATTTTATAAGCAGTTTTTGTATGAAATAGAATTTAAGATTATGTGTACAATGATCCAATTTTCTTTGTTGTTTTACTTTCTCACTATACTATAGTATAGAGAAAGTATAGTGATCGCAAAAAAAAATTCGATGTTGAGATTTTTGTGGAAATATCCGTTTTGGGACCCCTTGAGTCCAAAAAAGTGATTTTTACAAAATGTCTGTCTGTATGTATGTCTGTATGTATGTCTGTATGTCTGTATGTCTGTATGTCTGTATGTCTGTATGT
>JAGFPH010002089.1:175570-190947 GCA_018207615.1 Philaenus spumarius | reverse complement strand
TTTAAGGCCAAAATGTAAATTTAATGTGTATTTTATAAAAGAGAATACACGTACAAAAACCTTAAGCCCTCTTCCAGTATTGTAGCTGGGTCAATCCATGTCAAATCAACCAATGCTCTGGACCTTGACAAATCAGATTTCTCTAATATTTTGTACACTTATAGTACACTTATAGCTAAAAGTATTTGTAACTCAAAAAGTATTTGACCTAGAGAGCTCATCTTGGTCTCATTCTCTTCAGTTTTTAATGGGCTTTGATTTGATATACAACATGGGTAGGCTACTTTCAAAAAAAAATTTTAATCCCCAAAAACGGTTTTTGGAAAATCCAAAATACGTGCCCTTTGATTTTTCTGGGAAAAATATATGTTTTGTAGACACTACTTGACTACATGTATACAAAATTTTAGAATGGGATGACTATGGGTTCTTGTGAACAAAAATATTTTGTATGTCTGTTCAAGAAAATTTAGGGAAAATCCTTGCAATTGTTGCCATAGTGTACAAAAGCGACATTAAATTATAAACTTGCTGTAAACTTTTTTATATTGGTATGATGCATTATTTTGAAATTGAATTTAGTAAAAACTAAGAATAGTTTACCCTACTAGGTTAAATGTAATACAATAAAATTGAGCATTTTTCTCTAACTAATAATTATGGTTAAACAATAAACTTACCACCAGTATATAATCATTTTTACAAAGCTATTGCGCATCAAAAAGTACAACATTTGCTCCTTGTGATGGAAACTACTTTTTTTTTAAATTATACGCATTATTGGCAAGTATCCTCGTTTATTCATTTGATAATTTTGTATAAAAAATTGTATATTGCTATTTCGTTCGTTTTTAATTATCACGAAACCGAAGGGCCTAACTCAAGTTATAACATTGATTGCCGGGAAAAGTTTTCTCTAACGGGCGTACCTCAGGAAAACCCGATTTCCCGCTAAACTAAAATAATGGTACGAAATGGTGAGGGCACCAAAAATGAAGTCAATACAAAAATAACTTTCCAGTACAGTTCAACTTAAGTAGAACCACACTTCTTTCGCTCACTTGAAAAGTTTGTAAAAACGAGATGCGCCCTTTCGTGAATTTAGTGACAATAATCATGAAATCATATAAAAAAAATCATAAAATCATATAATTGTATGAAATATAGTAATTATATTTGCAATTTGTATACTTTTCCCTTACAGGTGCATTCGATGGATAGTGAACTGTGGGCGAGACGACTTTGCTGATCTATCAAGTAACAAGCTGAAATATCGGACTCTATGCTCTCAACACTTCCAAAGACCAGCGTTTACGAACGAACTAAGAAACAAGTTATTGAGAAACCACCCTGCTGCAGTTCCTATACCTTGGTTCGATCTAGAAGAAGAAAATTGTGAAAATGAAGACCCTCATGGCGAAACTGTTAATCATGAAGAATCATCACACATCGATCTCCCTATTGCAACCAATCAGAGTGAAGAGACTGTTGAGGATTTCAACAATCAATTTAAACCGCTATCGGAATTGAAAAATACAGATACAGTATTGAACGATCCAACACCACGGAAGAAGAAGTTGATAAGAACAATAGGTAAACAAAAATCGCTACTAAAAAAGAAAACCAACAGCATTTATTTTATCAAGAGGAAAACTGCCTGGTTTGATGTTAAGTCTGTAATTGCCAAACTCCCCAATTTCATATCTGGGGAGCCATTGGTATTTATTACTATGCAACTGAGACATCAAACTAAAGCAGACTGGACTGAAGAAGAGAAGCAGATAGCTCTTTCCTTATACTACAAGGCTCCAAATGTCTACAAATTTATGAGAGATCGGGGTTTTAAACTACCCTGCATTACTCTCGTAAAGAAATGGATAAATGTGAACAATGTAAGTCCGGGCTTCACAACAGAAGTATTCGATAAAGTGAAACTCAAAGCTACATCGATGACACCGACTGAAAAACAATGCGTGCTGCTGTTTGATGAAATGTGTTGAAGAAAATCATTAGAGTACAATTCCAAGTTGGATTTGATTGAAGGGTTTGAGGACCTTGGACCACTAGGAAGAAACGAGAAGGTAGCAACCCATGCCACAGTTTTCATGCTTCGAGGTATAAATAACCCATGGAAATGTCCCCTTGCATATGTGCTCTCAAATAACGCTCTCAAATCGCAATCACTTGCGTTGTTGTTAGACATGTGCATTGAAAAAGTCCTCGATGCAAATCTTGACTTGAAAGCCACTGTCTGCGATCTGGGATCGACGAATGCAGCTGCGTTAAAACTTTTGGGAGTTACTAAAGACTTTCCCTACTACTGCTTTGGTAGTAAAAATATTTACTGCTTATACGATTACCCTCACCTCCTCAAATGTGTCCGGAATACTCTATTGAAAAGAGATTACTTGGTAGATGGTAAAGTAGTTTCATGGAAAGACATTATAGAGTTCTACGAGATTGACAAGAAATCTACTTCTGACTGCAGGGCTGCACCAAAAATTTCAGAACGACATGTAAACCCACAAGCATTTCAGAAGATGAATGTGAAGTTAGCAGCACAAGTTTATAGTAATTCTGTTTCCCGAGGTATGAAAGCTGCTTTCAATCTAGGACAGATAAAAAATGAAAGCAGTACAAACACAGCAAATCTTCTGGGGAAAGTTAACGACTTAACAGATTGTTTGAATAGTAAGCATATGGACGACAAGAATACATACAAACAACCTCTTTCCAAAACCAACTTAAGACCTCTCCATTGCTTGGAAGCTGCTATACCGTTCGTTCAAACATGGAAGACTTTGGATGGTTTAAATCCTCCATGTTTTGAAGGGCTCATACAGACCATTAGGGGCATTTTAATGTTGTATGAAGACATTTCTTCAAGCGGAAACAAATTTTTATTAACTGGAAGATTAAACCAGGACCCAATAGAGAATTTGTTTGGTGTTCTCAGGCACAGGGGTGGGTATAACAGCAATCCATCTGCCAAGGAGTTTAGGCGTAATTTGCAGCACTCCATATCCATCCGATTACTGGATCCTCCGGACACTGCAAATTGTGAACCTGATGGGGACGAAAACCTACCAGTTTCAACGTCCGTCCCAAATGAAGATTTGCAAGAAGACGAAATTGCTGTTGAATCTCACGTCAGTGCCATCCCATCGACCAGCCATCAGTCGTCTTGTAAGACATATCAGCAGCCGGAGCAGCTAGTCGAAGAAGAAGATATAAAAGTGACAGTATTTGAAGACAGTGTTATATGTTACATATCTGGTTGGCTTGGGAAAAAGTGTATGGATAAATTTTCCTGTGACACCTGCAAAACACATCTACTTAAAGAAAACTCCGTCGTTTTTATACCGCGTGAACACCTTCTCCTAATGAAAACCTTCACTACGCATACAGGTGACTTAGCGAAGCTGTGCAAGCCATCCGATTTCCTCCACAAAGTTGTGAAATCTCAAGTAGTTTGCTTCGCCAATCTTCTTCCAAAGGTAATTTCAAGCACCGGCGTTGCCAAGGCATTGGTGGAGAAAATTTCATTTCATACAGAGAAGATTTATCCTCAGTGGTTCGTGCAGTGTAAAGAACATAAGTTGTTCATGTTAAAACTCTTAGTGAGGTGCAAGCTATTCAACAGTGTAAAGTGGAAGTCGAACGAGATCAGGGACTCAGCATTATTGAAAATAAGAGTAAAGAGAGTTTCACAGGATGACCACGTTAAACTGAACAAAAAGGTAAAAAAACTGGCTCATGTTTAACAGGCTATTAAAGGAAAAACTAATGTAAAGGTGTCTTAAGGGTCCTGTAGACGTATGTAGTCTAATAGATGTTTTTTTTTTAATTTCGGTTTCCTGAGATATATACATATATTTTATTATGGGTCTGCTCCAGTGGAGGCCATCTTGAGTTTTTGTCCCATAAGACCAATGTTAAATTTCAAACCATTTATTTCGGTTATTTTTTATCCTAAAATGTTTTTCAAAGTTTCATTTTTATCGCAATCACAAACGCATCCGTTTTGTGTTTTACATTTTTTAAATATTGCCCATTTGTTATATAACTGTATAAATTTGTTATTATTTAAGTACCAAATTTGAATATTTTTCCTTATGCAATAAAGAAAAAAATCAAAAAAGTAAAACGCAAGACGGATCCGCAATTTAATAAAGAATGTACAGTATTTTTCTCATCACGTAAATACAAAAATTAGAGTTATGAAATGGTTTGAAATGAGTCAATGTCAAAGCACTCAGCTGCAAGAAACTGCATTGTTTAGCCTATCCTTGCGCGAGTCGCTTTTTGTTTTCCCTTTTACTAGAGCAGACCCTTAAACTAAATAAATAGTAGGGCCTAAGGATAGTTGCACCCTGATTAAACAGCTAGTGTTTAAAACGATTAGAAAACATTTTTGCATTTAAAATATTTCATGAAATCTTTTAACGCATTAAAGTACTCGTATTTAGGTGCATACAAACTAAAGGACTTTTGAAATGTTGAAAAATTACACCTTGGTTTATTAAAGTGAAAGCATCACCGTAATTGTAATTACTGTATATATATTTATATTATTTTAGTTAATATTTTTAATTATATAAAACAAGGTACCCTTTTTTGAAACATTTTGACTTAAATTATGATTACCTTGATATTTAGAAAATTTTTAAAATATAACATTCCTAATGTTTAATTGTGTGATTTTTTAAGTTTCCTTGATGTTTTTATGGAACGCACATATTTCAAAAAATTTTCTTTTGAATCCTTTGTTTTCATAATTTAGAATTTTTAGGTTGTTTTCTTATGTTTTCGGAATGATGATAGGATTTGATGCCACAAAATTAAATTTCAAATAAGTTAAATTTTGTAAACCGTACTCTTTGTAGCTTTACTGTGCTCTTTAAACTTTCTTTCAAAATGTCTTTCCGTTTGGCGGATATCATATTTATTACAATCGCTACAGTCTAATTTGTAAATGCCAAATTTTTATAACCAATTTCATGCTGTGACTAGTTTTTGTTATATTGTTTATCAATTTGAAACCAATTTCTCTGGAGCTATAGGTAGTTTTATAAGTAGATATACTGAATGTTTTTTCTAATTGTCTTTTTTTTAAATTGGATCATAAGGAAGACGTATAATACATCTTTGGTCATTTTGTTTAGGTGTAGGATTCTTTAGTTTTTAAGGTTTCTGCCAATCATCTTATCAATAATTTTGTCGTTTCATCAATTTTTTTGCTAGATATGTGATGGTTAAATATTCCAATGAAGAAGGATTACTTCGAAATAGAATAGAAATCCGTCAAATATCAAGCAAGAAAAATGGATATGATGACAAAATGATTGATATAAATCTTAAGAACTAAAGAATGCTACACCTAAATAAACCCTAAGTTGAATTTCTTTCAATTTGTTACAGTATACATTGTCTTTTTAAAGTGTAATTGTACTTTTATGTTGTAAAATTGGCTATTTTTTACATGATAAAGGTAGAGTTTAGTTGAAAATTGGTTTAGTTTATATTCTGTTGAGTTTGATATATTTGTGAATTTTCTGTGCAATTTTGCTTGAATTTTATGTAGTTACTAGTTTTATATAAATTAAACGTTATTTTACCAATCAATGTGGTTGTTTATTTTAAAATTTTAATTTGTGTTATATACCCCCTCTCAAATTAGTATCACAATTTGTTCAAAATGCAGTTACACGATTTTTGACATTAGGCCTATTATGGTTTTTAGATTGTTATAAAAAAATAAGATACCCCGATGCAGCAGACCTGCATACTCAGCGAATTTTAAATGCTAAAATAATAAACGTAGACAAGGCTTCCTTCCAAGTAAAATCAACTTACGTCCATAAATAAGCATGCTAAAATATTCTCCATAAGAATAACATGGTAGTGAGTATGCAGGTTTGCTGTCTCAGGAAACTATAAATTTGGGGATTTTAGGCCATAATCTATTAGATCTCAACTAGATGAAGCATGCAGTTTTAATTAACTAACAGTAATATCTTTAGTTCATAAATCTTGTTTCAATTCAATTAACGCATAGTGCAATTGTAAAATGAAATAGAAAATAATTAAATTAAATGCTATTATGAAAGTATAGCCTACATCCAGTGAGCATACGTTTCAACATGCGGCTCTGTGGTTCTGGATGTCTTTTAGGCAAGAGTCATCTCGACTACCCAACACCTAGCTGAGGCAGAGGGAGGGGGCTGCCGAGTCGAGTATTGAAATAACTACTAGCGCTGCTTCGCGTCGAAGGCGAGAACTAGCTTTCTGACCTGTCGAACTGGTCTGAATTTTTAACATGGCGAGTGCCCTTCTTATAGGGTATATATTCAAAGGTACAGGTAGCGCCAATTAGGATGGAGCGCGAAGAGGGGATGTGCAAGTCTCCCCTTAAATACGCCGGCTCCCACTACATTTCCCCTCTAGCGGCGGAGTACAGTCAGAGCCGCCTGCCCTACCTCATTCATGTCTGCTATGTAGTCGTGATGATTTTATATCAACACTTTTTGATGGTGAGTGTACTGATGACTCGCAATAGAGTAGAAGAGGATAAGACGTTACAGCGCATGCTCAAGTGACGCTTCACGCTACTTGGCACTATCTGTAATGATTTGTATGCTCTTAGAATTAATTTTGGCCACCCCTTGCTGTGAGGGTTTGTAATATCAAAAATTGTTTTAGACAACGGTTTTAATTAATAATTAGAATGTTTACAATTATTACATTTAAGAGATCTAATATTACACCAACTAAAATACTTATTCATTTATTTGTCCGTTAACCCTTATTAGTCCATCTTTCAAACTAATGATTAGTATTACTGAAAATTATTTTAAACAAAAGTGTTTGGAACTGTCCTTAGGAAATATAATAACTTCAAACTGATGCAATTTTTAATTTTAAGGAGCTTGGTGTTTGTTTTTTTGTTTTTTTTTTTTTTAACTCCAAGTTCTACCTGCGTGATCTGATTTCTACCAGTAATGGACTTTAATTAGATATCGCTCTCTGTAGTTTATACAGAGTGTTCATAAGGGCCCTTTGACCCCCCCCCTCATTATTTTTATTACTGAAAATAAGTTAACAAAACTTTGCATATATCTTGTGTTGCATAACAGGACAAATTTTGTGACATATCTGACGCTCTATCATGTTGGGGGCTTACGGGAGAAAGGAGGTTAACAATTTTAAACATAAAGGTAGGTCATGTAATACACCATTGAAAAGCTTATTAAAAGAGAAACAAAATGGCGCAAACTAGAGCATAATATCTTACTTCGTTTCAAAGTAATGGACAATAAAATTTCTGGAAAAAACATACAACCTTTTTATTGCTAATATTAACAAATTAATAACCTGCTTTAATGATAGCAATATAATTTTCTAGAATTTACTTTGAAACGAAGCAAGATACTTAGCTCTAGTTTGCGCTATTCTGTTTCTCACAGTAATAATGGACAATAAAAGTTCTGGAAAAAACATACAACCTAATTAATTAGCTAAATAGCGCCTTCAAAAACTGGAAAATGTTTCTTACACGATGAGTTCAAAAATGCATCCAATATGGAAATGAGCTCATCACAAACTATTGCACGTGTGCTAAAATTGTGTCACACAACTAACCCAGTTCAAAATATTAGATATTTCTTACTATGCACACCATGCCACACTCCCAATATCCCAGTTGGCAACCGTTGGCGACAAATCAAAATGCAATTACTATATAACCAATTCATTTTGGAAGTAACATACTAATTACATTACAAATTGTACATCCAGATACGAGTCTCTCCATACATCATTTTGTCACGATGTTGGAATATTATAAATTAAAGATTTAGTATGCAAGTATAGTTGATTTCATTTCAAACGAGTGAGGTTTGTCGAAGTGTTATGACATTCCGCAATAATGCAATTTGCTAATAAATAATGTAGCGCAAATACATCAGCAAAATACAAGGTCATCGAATATGGTTGTTATTATTTCACATTAGTGTAACTTGGAATTGGTGGATTCTTTTACCAAAGCAAGAGAGAAATAAAGTTGTATCCTAAAGTGATCAGCTCAATATAACCTCCAAATTGATCATACTGCAAAACTTATAGCGACAAAACAATTCATATTAAATCATCTCATGTGTGATGGCGTTTATAGCACCAACACTAAGATCACGAAAATGGTTTAAGACAAACAGTTTTTACCGTAAACGATTTTAAAACATCCCCACACGTAACTGTCAGATCAAGTCTTCAAGCTGGCTAGGGAAGTGAATGAACCAATCCATCTAGTCCGGACCCATGAGGGGTTTATTTACCTCACCTTGTGGAAAAGCTTGATGATTCTTTTTCGTTCATATATGTGACATACATCTCTGAAAGAGTTACTCTTTTAAACTAATTCTTTTTTTATACAAGTCACGATCATAAATGATTGAACAATAACATAGGACAATGTAATTAATGTATTACATGTTTTGTTAAGAAATATGAACTAAAGTTAAAAAATCATTTATAGTAAAACTCCATATAGGCCTAAATATCTAAAAAAATAAAGCAAAAGCACAAGCAACCTCTTACAAAATCTCATAAATAATCATAAAAAAGCTAATATATTGTTTTTAGACATGTATATGGAGTCTTATTTACTCTTTTAGGAATAGCATGTTTATTTTTTAGTCATATAATTTATTATTAAAAAGTAGCATTGTATTTATATTTAAATATATTCAATAAATCTGATTTTAATTATATTTATCTATATATATAAAATTCAATGTATGTCCGTCTGTTTGTACGTTTGTCTGTTTGTACGTTTGTCTGTTTGTATGTTTGTCCTTTATGCGTTACCAAACCATCCATCCGATTGCTTTGAAATTTTGCATAGTAACACAGGTTAACCCTGGGAAGGTTTTAGGCCATTTACCGAAGTCCTAGGACATTAGGGCTACGCCCCAGTGGCCCTCAAAGTTTCAATGTTAATCTTATGGAAGGTCAATCTTAAGGAAGAAGAAGAAAGATTTCTTTTGATTTTATCAGGGGCACAAAAAACAGCTGTTCGTATGAAAAGCTTAAAACAGCTGATTTTGATCAACAACTGATTTGGATCAAAAACTGAATATAATTTTAGGTTAGGCCTACAATGAATAAAACACATATTATTGGGCTAATTATTTAAGATATATAAAAGCCAAATATCACTCACTGACTGAACACTTAAAAAGAATACAATTACGTTAAAAAGACTGAAAATACCAACCACCACGGGCAACGCCGTACGGGTCAGCTAGTATCTACATAAATAAAACTGTAAATGTTCGTTTGTTCAAAATCTTAAATCTCCGAAAGTTCTTCACCAATTGCTTTGCAATGTTGACACAAAGTTTAATTTAAATACACGCGTGTTTTTATATACGTTTTGAAAAACAACGCCATTGGTAGACGTAAAAACAACACAAACAAGACTAAATATTTTACGGCAATGGGAGCGGCATACTAAATAATAAATAAATATTTTTACTGTTGATACAGTAATCAGCTGTTTGCTCTAATGTTGCCATTAACAGCTCGTTTCAAACTTTCAAGCAATTATTTTTATTTCTAACTTTTAGGTTCAGTTTTTATTAAAGTGTAGACCTGAGCCTTGCTGGTTCTTTCAACCTTTATTATAACTGCAGTTATAAAATGTCCGAAATAAACTAATTTGAACGTAACATTATTTACCATCTTAGATTTGGGGTTAATAACATAATTATGTGTATAGAAGGTTCCAACGGGGTTGGCGTGCAGAGCAAGCAGGGGTATCCCCTAGTAATTAAATAAAAACGTAGTAATATTAATTACATGTTATAATTTAATTTTTAGATGACTCGTGTAAAAAACGAATGGGGCTTTTATTTAAGAACGTTTTTAATTTATTTATTTATAGAAGTTACAGAACGTCTTGTAATTATTTTGTGCATTATTAGCACATTATTAATGTGCGTTGTTAGCGAATTTCCATAGGAAAAATGAGCTATTGCAGTGGCCCTTATGGTAGGACCCAAGGTCGGGAGTAACAAATGAGCACCGATCATAGTCCCCAGAACACGTTTTGGGGTGTCGTTAAACTTCATATGTATATATGTGTTCGCAATATAGCGGTCGCATTTTATGTACGATTTGGTTCAAATTCGGTACACATGTTGGTTGTCTACGTCGCTCGGAAGAGTTCGTTAGCCAAAAAAATCCAGCAACCGGAAGCACGTTTTTTGACCGAAAGTAACTATTGTTTGAGATTTATTCTACGAGAATGAATTTGTTTTTGATCAAGCAGGGCGGTCGCCCTGCCGCCAATCTTAAACAAAATAACAAACGCCCAAAACAACGAACGCGCGAAACGAACTGGCGACAGGGAACCGACTGCTTATACTACCGAAGTACAACAAACGGCGTTTTGACGTTGTTCATATTCAAAAACTACAAAACCGACATCAATGAAATTTATAATATTTGTTGTCTGGACGAATACAAGTCGAATGAGACCAGAACGACATTTCTAGGTGAAAAATTCGCGGAGATGTGAGGCGCTGAAAATGGCGTTTATGACACGTTTTCGTAATCTTCTTATTCTCCTTCAGCTATACATATTAAAACAAAGGAACTACCAAACGGATTTCGATGAAACTTGGTATGTAGGTGTATTTCGACGAAAATACAATATGGAAAATAGAATCTTTTCAAAAAAACGTCATTTGACCTGTTTTATCGCAATTTCAAAATTTTGAACCCCCCCAAAGTGCTCAAAAAGTTTGGGTCAAGAGATGTAACATACAAAAGGCACTTCTGCAATGCAAACGTGATCTCCATACCAAATTTCAGCAAAATCCGTTCATATGGGGAGGCTGTAGCCGTGTCTAAAGATTTCGATATGGCCCCAATCGATAATATCGATAATATCGATATGATTGATCAATATATATCGATATATGAAATTTGTTGTCTGAAATTTTCGAATGAGACCAAGAAGAATGTTGTAGGTTTAAAATTCGCGGAGATATTACGCGTTGAAAATACTATGCAGAACAGATGATTGGAGGTCTCATATTGATTATAGAAAACTACCAAACGGATTTTTATTTTTATTTCGACGAAACTTGGTCTGTAGGTGTATTTTGACGCATAATAATAAATATTTTTATTAAAAAAAAAACATGTGATGTAAAACCGAAAAAAAACTTCAAAAAAGTAAAAAAAACGCCAACCTTAAAAAATAAATAAAAATAAAATCATTCAATCACAAAAAAAAGGTGTATAAGAGAAAATTTTTTTTAAATGAGAAAAACCACAAAGTACAATGATATCAAATGAAATGGCCAAGCTACTTTTACATCTACAATCCCTTTCACACCTCTCCCCTTCATTTCCTCCACCCATTCACTGAACCTGAAACTGAAAACTTTTCAAACACCGAAACCTGAAAAAAAACTGGAAACGAAAAAAATTTTTAAACCTTGGCTGCGTGTGTAATGTGTATAGTGCAATACTTATTTATGTACTTGTTTATGTATCAGCTGCACGAGCCGCCAAGCTTTTAAAAATTTTTTTTCGTTTCCAGTTTTTTTTCAGGTTTCGGTGTTTGAAAAGTTTTCAGTTTCAGGTTCAGTGAATGGGTGGAAGAAATGAAGGGGAGAGGTGTGAAAGGGATTGTAGATTGTAGATGTAAAAGTAGCTTGGCCATTTCATTTGATATCATTGTACTTTGTGGTTTTTCTCATTTAAAAAAATTTTCTCTTATACACTTTTTTTTGTGATTGAATGATTTTATTTTTATTTTTTTTTAAGGTTGGCGTTTTTTTACTTTTTTGAAGTTTTTTTTCGGTTTTATTTTGTTTCTACAAATATAAATGTAGGCTGTTATTCTGCACATTTTGATTTTTACGCGACCTTATAGCTCGCTTTGTTCCCCCAAAATCTATCAAAATGTAAAATACCATAGAAGTACCCGGTTCAAAGCCATGTGGAGAATTCTACCATGGGGTTTTCGTTCGAAGCACGCAATGCATTTTGTATTGAAGATACTCCTAGTACGGGAGGGTCGGCGTGCAATTCTTCAACACACCAAGCACGCAATTCTTGGTGTGTTGAAGATACTACCATTGTATTTGGATAACCTAATAGAACTCCGATCCAATGCAATATTTTGTTCCACTGGAAATTCGACTTTTTTGGCGCTATCTATTGGGGAAACGAAGGAAGCTGGTTGGAAACACCAATGCTTACAATGCATTCTCCCTAGCGCTACCTCGCGGCGCGATCATGTACTATTTTCGCGAACACATTTTTTCCGGCACACAACCCCCGTATGGATGCAAGATCTATTTATTATTCATGATCTATGATACTACCAATATTCGGATGGCGTGCGAACCATTTTGCAGCTATTCAGCACCGTCATAAATAGACCTATTCACAAATTTTGGTTGAAACCCTAAAATATATGCCTATAAACTTAATTTTGGAAATTTGCTCAACCCACGTCAGCGGTTCAGCTGCGTGGTCGAATTATTATTCCTACTAGTAAGCCCCGAATAATAATACGAATAACAGTCAATTGGAGTACTTTTTTAAAGGGTCCCAAGTTGGACATTGTTTACTGGTAGCCTGTATCATTAGCAATGATTGGCAAATTTTTGAGGAGTAAGAATAAAACCATTCGCTAAAAATTCAAAAACCAAAATTTTGTATGTTTAGCGCTGCCATCTTGAAACGGGATCAGGTAAGACATTTTTTAATGTTTAACTTTTTCAAATAACTGAACTATAGAACTATGTTTACACTTTAAATGTCTTCAAAAACGACTCTCCTCTTTAAAATATACCTTTTTTGCAAAAAGATTTGAAAAAAATATTTTTCTCAGATTCTTTAGCTGTAAATTAGAGGGATTTCAGTTGAATCCATCACGTAGCGCACGAATGGTCTTTATACGAGTATAATAATCAGTATCTGGGCGACCGAGCATCGCTCACTATATATTTTTTTTTTTTTTTTTTTTTTTTTTTTTTTTTTTTTTTGTAAACTGGTGAACAAGTTTTCGGAACGGTTAATATCAGCACAAAAATAATGTTTTAGTTACGTTTGGTGTTTGAATAAAGAAATAAGTTGAAAATTATACCACCTGATCCATTGTTAATGATTTATGTTTGTTAAATAGTACCTAAACATCTAGAGCTAAAATTAACACATCTGTTTGTAAAACATCTGGATTGTACCTATAATGTATCTATTCGCGTGCTTAGTGACTTCAAAGGTGGTACATAAAAGAGGTTCAGAGTTTATATAGGCGAAAAGAGCTACTTAGCGCATTTTTGCAGGCATAAGACGTATTCGATTCCTGACGTCAAAAATCGCTATATGCAAATTTTCGTCCAAACCGTTAGAACCATTAGCGAGATCCCCGAAATAAATGTATACACAAGCAGAATTGCTCATTTAATAAGATTAGATATATTTCAAATTACCCGCGGCTGTTTGATATTAAATTTTTTAGCATTTTATAACAGTTTATTACTTTACTCGACCCTATTTTGGTAATATTCTTTTGACGTACGTATACCTTTGAAACTTCTTCAGTGTGTCCTGTAAGTGTAGTCAGCAGTTTACATTCGTGTTTTAGATCCCAAATCTTAGCTGTGGTATCACTACTTCCTGTAGCAAGACACTGGCCTCGGTAGTCCAGAGCAATGTCCAACACCTGCACAACAAAGTATTTCCCAACTTTATAAACAAATATTAGTTCTTAACCTTAATAACCTTACACATTTTCATATTTTGATATTGCTGCATATTATTCTGCCTACTGGGTTGGCTATTGTTGTTGTAGTACGAACTACGAGCTAGATGCATACCCGTGCTTTACTACGAAACAATTTGTAGTTTTTCCTGCACAAATTATGAATTAAAATATTTTTTCCTGCAGCTGTTTACAGAGGCGCGAATGCTTGGCACTTGAGCAAACCGCTACTAACCTGACTAAAAACATCAGTACCCGGTACATCTCTGTTTAACACGTTCACTGCTAAGGACGCATATGAATGTGAGCTTGACACTGAACACTATGAGAAGCGGTCAACCCCCGTGTTGGGATTATTTTCAATATATATGCATTGCGTGCTTCGCACGCCAACCCCCATATTAGGAAAATTTTCAATGCACAGAGCATTCAATTTTAAGCCTATGTGCTATGGTCCGTTTTAAAATATTAGTGATTATTACGTAGAAAAGTTCAAAAATAAAAAATAAAGTAATTTCTACACATTTAGACTATAAATATAATAAACGGTATCAGTTAACTGACACAAACCTTCTCCCAACTTACTGTAGTCAAAATAATATTGTTTTTAATCATTTTATTTACTACTTTTTAGAACAAAACAAAAAAATAATATTCTACCTACGTCAATCGTATAAAAAAATTATTGTCCCAGGCGGGATTCGATCGCGCGACCTTAGAATTACTGGCCGTGCTCGCTACCGTGGTGCTACCCCGTGCGGCCGCTGCCGCGATGCTAGATTGACAACACAAACTTGTTTATTTTTAAACATTTTCCCATAAATTATAAAACGCCGAAGTTTTGATAAAAGCGGGTGGTGTCACTTTGTTTGGCATCTTAAGCACTATAAATACTGAAAATTTGATCAAAATCGTTAGAGCCGTTTTTGAGAAATTTGCATTTTTGTCGTTTTTTATGGGTTTTTAGGGGTAAATTACCCTTAAAAATTAAAAATTCCAAGAAAAAAACGCCTGGAGATATTAGGGTTTAGTACCTACATAAAAAATTTCATGAAAATCGAACCAATAGTGTCCTCTCTGGTCGTGCATACATACAGACAGACTGACAGACAGACACCATTCTAAAAACACTTTTTTGGGTTCAGGGAGCACCAAAACCAAAAATTCCACTAAAAATATTTTTGGGTTCAGGGAGCACCAACACAGATAATTGCACTAAACAATTGTTTGGGGTTCTGGGAGCACCAAAACAGATAATTCAACTGAAAATTCAAATTCGAACATTTTTACGAAAACAATACTTTCTCCATATACTACGTATAGGGTGGAGAAAGTAAAAAATAAAAGGTCAGCTCCAAGCATAGGAAATACGAAATTTGTGTAGCATTGAACGTGTTAAGGGTGCGGTAAACATCCACTAGTTCGTTTTGAAGGATCAGTCACATTAGGAAACGGTGTGGGAAAATGTTTTTTTCTCCACTTACGCCCTTTCCCCACACCCCCGGCCCATCGCGCCAGGACGAGACCAAGTGCCAGGATTCAGACCGATATCTGTAACAAGTGCCGATATCTGTAACAAGTGCCGATATCT
>JAGFPH010002089.1:162965-175560 GCA_018207615.1 Philaenus spumarius | reverse complement strand
GTGCCGATACCTGTAACAAGTGCCGATATCTGTAACAAGTGCCGATACCCGTAACAAGTGCCGATATCTGTAACAAGTGCCGATATCTGTAACTAAACTACACGTGTTCAGCGTCAAATAATTATAGCTCTTTATTTTAATGAATTAATTTTCATATTGGATGATCGGTGAATTCAACTGTTATATATTATGTTATTCAAGTAATTATGTATTTACGTGCGGACGTACACTCGCTTTTATAAGGAGTTATTGTCCCATGTTACACCAATAAAGGTTAGGTTCGGAAGCAACCTAACTATTCCTTTAATTTGTAAAATATTTCACTTTGTATGTTAATCACAAAATAAGGTATTTTGTTAATTTTAATACGTTTGAATGGTATTGGGTACTCGTGTAACTTTTCAACTGCATTTATTTTCTAGAGAATAATCTTTAAAACTATAAATTCAAATTCTAAAATGTTAAACCCAGAAACATACTATTGTATTTATACAAAGCTAGTAATTATTTTCCCCATAACTCTGCCTTTTTGAGATTAAATTCAAACATTCCAGCTACCTTCCACAAATTAACGAACTGTGTGCATTGAATTTCAAACCAAACAATAGAGCTCGTGGTCGGGCTTGTTCTCTGTAATCTGCCCGTTTATGTGATCGTATTTTGTCGTGCTGACCATCTGTGTTTAGTGTGCGCTAATTGTAAATAAACTGTCAAACACAAATATGTACTTATCTGTTATGTGATTTGCGGTTTACCAACAAAAATATCATTCCCAGTTTTAGTTATTTTGCAATATCAAGATTAAATTACCCGATGAAAAGAAATACAAATACACCATGCATCCAGCTATTGACATTGGCTGTCCTATGAATTATTCCACTTGCTGTCATCGTTAGTTTAATTAGCATAAAATAAAGTCATTTAACAAAAGAAAAAACATCAACACTAAAAATAGACAGTGGCGTAACTAACGCCGAGGCAACCGCAGCAGTTCCTTGGGGCACAGTTCTAAGATGAGGGGAGGGGGCGCGGTAAGCAACATTAATTAAATATTATAAAATAAATTAATATAAGCGATTACGGAAATAAAATTTCATTCTTTTGTCACAATTAGAAACACATTATAGAAACTTACAGTACAGTAACAGTGTTAACCAAGAATAGTACATAACATTTAAAGTTACTTCAAAGTTAAACAATTTCGCTTTAGTGATGAAATATTTGACAAAAATTATTCTGATATCTTCTAAAAGTAGTGAAATAGTAGAAGCAACTGACTTAGAAAGAATATGTCGTCATTTAACTTTTTATTTGATGCTTGTTTTCCACAGCAAAATGTTGGGGAAAATTCAGGTAAGATCAAAATTTCTTCAAAGAATCTACATTAGTTTGGATGACGCAAGAGGCCTTCTTAAAAAAAAGCTTGGACGGTATAAGCACAATGAGAGAAGGGTTTGCCGAAATTGTGCACCAAGCTCAGGTGCTAGCAGCAACATGGAACATTGAAACTTCTCTGGCAGTCCAACGCCAAACAAGAGTAAACACATTTTTTTATAAACTCTCTTCTGACTTTCTGTTCAAAGACCCCTTACACAGTTTTTAAGTCATTGTATTTTTCAAAGCGCTTGACATTATAATTGCATAAATAAAGTCAAAGATAGCATGTTCACTCTTAAAGAAACTTTTAACTTTCTGAAACCAGAACCAGTTTTCTGACCAAGACTTGCTGCCCCAGCAACACAATATTTGTGATTATTGTAATGTCAGCTACTTTTTAGTGAACGAAATAGTTTGCTTTCGAAATCTAATTTAGGAAGGTATTCAGAACAAAATCATAAGCAACATTTTTATTTATTTAAAAAAAAAACAACAAACAAAACAGCAACAATATTAATATAGTTAAAAATAATAGCAATACAATAATCAGCTGTTTTCACTGGTATATTTACCACTAGCCGCATATTAATGTATCGATTGAGTTTGAATGCACAGCTGTTTTACTTTTCAGCCCTAGGGCGTTATAAAATTTTGCAGGCCTAGGGCAGCAAATCGTAACTTTCGTCCCGAATATTATGTTCGCAAAACAGCTGATTATAATGTAGTATGGTGAACACATTAATTGCGCCACTGAAAATAGACAGATATCCCAAAATGGATCCATACATTCATTAAATTATTCAAATCTAACATGACAAACACGCTATTAAAACATGATAAAAATAATCAAAACTTCAATTTGGAATTAAATAAACATGTTGTAACAGAAATTGTGGGCAAAATTATGATTTTTATACTAATTTTGTTTTCTTCATGAGTTCTTGTAATCATTGTGCATCCTTCAAAGGATCGAAATCAGTAAAGAAACTGTTCAACAGTGATTTCCACGTCAGTTGGATTTTTATTGCAACTTTTATTAGTTCAGTAAATTTAAAAACCAACCTCATCCTGATGGCCGTATATCGAATGCAAACACTTTAAAGTCCTAGGTTCCCAGACACGTGCACTCTTATCCATTGAGCTGCTCACGATCATGCTACTGTCGAAACTAAATAAACAGTTGCTCACTTCTGCAGTATGGCCTTCCAGCACACCGATCTGACTGAAATAAAAAACATTAAGACAATAATATATCAAGACTGGTGTAAAAAGACTAGAAATAAAATAAACGTCTTATGTAGAATCCAGTAGGCCAACTAATCAAATGAGGTATATATCCATAGACAAAAACTTTTACAATTTGATCATAAAATTTGAAAGTAGATGTCATCTTTTAGAGATTTTAAAGCGTATTATTTGATCCATTGAAAAAGGAGGTTCCCTATTTTTAAAGTTATTCGCCAAAAAAATAATTTACGAAATACAAATATTTGCAAGTACAGTATAAAATAATTCGACCACGCAGCTGAACCGCTGACGTGAGTTGAGCAAATTTCCAAAATTAAGTTCATATACCTATGTTTTAGGGTTTCAACCAACAATTATTACCGTCGGTGCTGAATAGCTGCAAAATGGTTCGCACGACATTCCGCATATTGGGAGTATCTTCAATACACAAAGCATTGCGTGCTTCGCACGCCAACCCCCGTATTGGGAGTATCTTCAATACATATTGCATTGCGTGCTTCGCACGCCAACCCCACAGTAGAATCCACCACATGGCTTTGTACCGGATACGTATGTGTGTAGCTTTGGGGCCGGGGGGGTATGTTCTATGGTATTTTACGTTTTGATCGATTTTGGGGGAACCAAGTGAGTTATAAGGTCACGTAAAAAACAAAACTCAAAAACTAATTCACTCTCGTAGGAAAAATCTCAAAAAATAGTTACTTCCGGTCAAAAAAGTGCTTCCAATGGTTGGATTTTTTTGGCTAACGAACTCGTCTGAGCGACGTACACAACAAACATGTGTACCAAATTTGAACCAAATCGGACTTAAAATGCGGCCGCTAGAGTGCGAACGCATATATACATATATATATATATATATGATTTTTAATGACACAACAAAACGTATTCTGGGGACCATGATCGGTGCTCATTTGCTACTCCCGACCTTGGGTCTTAAAATAAGGGCCACTGCAAAAGCTCATTTTTCCTATGGAAATTCGCTAATAAACAGTACTGTGGTTACAATAGTTAAAAATATGTTATTTTTAAACAAACTAGGGGAGACCCCTGCGTGCTCCGCACGCCAACCCCCCACCCCCAACTCCCTGTTGGAACCCTTTGTGTGCCGTTGGAACCCGTTGTATAGTCAGCAAGGCTCAGGTCTACACTTTAATAAAAACCTAACCTAAAAATTGATTTAAAATTTGAAATAAACTGTCAATGAAAATATTAGAGACTACAGCTGATTACTGAATCAACAATAATAAACACTCCAACAATAACATAACCTAAATCAAATCATCTGTTGACATTTGAGTAAGTTTAAAGTAAACAACTTATTTATTTGAAACTCAATTAGTTTATCAGCTGTTTAAAATCAAATTACAGTATTTCCTATTTAGCCTAGTTGTAGCATAGGATACTGATGCATTTTTACAACTCGGAATAAAACTAAAATAAAAGTGTAAATCAAATATTTAGCTTCACAGTGACTTAGAACTGGAAATTATCTTTTACATAAAAAAAGAATCATGAAAATCGGTTAAGTATTAACTTCAGGAAGTGAGTGAACTAAAATCAGGAATTTTTTTAAATATATAGATATACAAAGTACATAAAAAGAAACTGAAAACATAAGTTTATAGCACACATGTTCTACATGGCGTCCATTACGTTTTAGGCAACTCTCGTAAAGTTGTTGAAGATCTTCGAATGTTGATGAAAAGGAGTTGTTGCGTGCGTCTAACGCATCTAATTATTTCTTTGCGAAGCTCCGAAATTGTAGTCTGTGGATTATTTCGGAAGAGGCTTTAGTTCATCATTCTCCATAATTAAGCATCAGGTGCCGAATGGTTGGGGGAATGGGATGGATATGGAAAGATTGTTTCTCGGGAAATCAGGTAGTTGTCAAACGTTCTTTGAAGTAAAGCAATAATTGGCTTCACCTGTGTGACGTTCTTGCTGGAACCACTAGGGACCAAAAGCAAGATTGCTAGCATGAAAAACCCTCTTCAAATCTATTGCGGAAGGTTGAAGAATATTCTCTCTGTAACGTACCTGGTTTACAGTAACCGTTATCAAATTAAACGAAATACGAACCCAGTAGCTCTCCCTGATACAGAGCACGATACTGTAAAGGGACCCATATACACGATCAGTTTAACTGCACAGTTTTTATCACGTGATGTTTTGACGTCATGTACGAGTGATAATCTGAGGAAATTACTCAGTTCTAGCAGATTTTTACGCAGGCTTTTGGTCTGCGCGAGAAACTAGTTTGCACCGATCAACTGTGCATTTAACTCGGTTATTTACACAGTTAGTCGAACAGTTTGTACAGTCTTGTCTAGTCGTTTCTAGCCACGCACGTCAGCTATTTACTGTATTATTTACTCATCTGTTGTCACCGCCATGGCGAAAAAAAGAATGACTTCTGAATTTAATTGACGCGTATACTGTGACTATACTGAACGAAAAAATTGAGAACAGAACTGAGGAGAAAACTGAAGTAACCCACAAACCACACAGTTCACACAACTGTGCAGTTTAACTGATCGTGTGTGGGCCCCTTTACGCACTCACTAACTTGTGACTTCTCTACGATATCTTCAGGATGTTGAAATCAAAGAAAACTACTTGTTTACCGTTTAAGTGAACATGACTTTCATCTGAAAACCATACATTTTGCAGGAACCCTAGGTTTTCATAGTTCATTTCTAACATTGATACAAAATAAATTTATCTGTTTTTTTTTTTTGTTTTTGTTTTTTTGTAAATAAATTTAAAAGGTTGACTAGTTTCTATGTGTTGATTGACCAAGGTTTTTAAAAAAATCTCAATTCAAAGATGGCCAGTGGAATCTTTTTTTTAGACTTCAGGACTTGCTGAAGAAGTCTACCGTAGTTTTCATTCAAAGTGGCCGTTTTTTGTCAGCCTACACACCTTTTACCCGTACAACGAAACTTGTCACTACACTACTTATAATTTCGGCATTACTTGTCTGTTTGTGAAGTAATTCTTGAGACTATACTGTAGTTCGCATCAAACTAGTACCACCGCCACCGTTTATTAACACATAACATATTAAATTAAATTACTATACTCTTAATGGACTACACCCACCTTATTGCTGTTTCACTTGTATATATAACCGCAGGACACGTTGTCGTCAAATATAAAATCTTTGAAGCAAGGCTCCACGTCACACCATACACACAAAAACACAACACAAAATCCTATGAACAAACAGTAAAATATACACAACACGACGTTTCGCGAAGAAAAAACAACACTTCACGTCCTCAGGTGATAAGTCCTAGGTCTTAGCGGACGTTTTTTGTCGCAACCTTTCCGAACGCCTAACAAAGGTTGACTGAGTAGGAATCAATCGTAGGTCGTTCAAAGGTTCAACCCCCACTACATTGGTATTATTAATTCTTACATTAGGCCTGTCAAAAAGTCTCTGTACTTCATTTTTAATTAAAGGGAAGTAAATAGCACTAACGGTGGAACTTGGCTGGGAAATACAGTTCTCCTTCACGGACATTATAGCAGTCTCTTTGAAAACTCTCTTTCTCCAGTTAGACTCTTTTAGTAGTTGGAATCCCTCATCCCAAAGAACAGCATGATTGTTAGCTATGACATGCTCCGCAATTTTAGACCGATTAACTTCGCCCGTTGTTATGCATTTTTTATGCTCAGAAACACGTTTTTTAAATGGACGAGAAGTTTGTCCCACATACGACAACCCACACTGTCAGGGTAAATTATACACAATGTTCTTGCTATCCAAATCGATATTTTTAGGTTTCAATTTAGTAACACAATTTTTAATGGTTAATGAATTTTATCTATTTATCTACCACCCCACCTACAAATGTCTTTCAAAACATAACATAGTAGGCTAAATACAATTACAAGGTTAATGCAATATTACCTGTTTTTCCGTCAAGTGATCCACTAGAGTTGTAAACACTACCGCGGTTTCGGACGTATTCAATCGTCCTTCATCTGGTGAAAAAAATCATCTGGAGGTCGTTAAACATTAACAAATTGTTACAACACATACACAAAGACACAGCAAACAACGCACACCATTTAGTTTGTAGTTGCCCGCGCGGGTACTGGGTCAGAACTTACCGATGCGAAGTCCTAAATCAGTGGACATTGCCCCACCCTTCCAATCGTGTAATTATTAGCTAATTTAATGGCAGTGTCGTATATAGACAACTTGTCATTTAAAACATTACGGGGTTCCATTTTCATCGCCTTGCAAATTTCAAACTCTTCAATAACACTCATGTATGTGCTCTTGTCACAAAACTTTAACACCTTCAAGTTGGTTTGAAGGTCTGTGTATTTGTGATCAAAATCAACAAGGTGAGCTGCAAGATTGGACACTATTTTAGTCGGCTTTGATTTCGACAAGTGTTCCTTAAACCTCTTGGCAAACGAACGACCTGTCTGTGTTTTGTTGTGTTTTTGTGTACGTGTTGTAATGTCAATGTGTTGTAACAATTTGTTAATGTTTGACGACCTCGTGTGAGCGATTTTTTACACCAGATGATGGACGATTGAATACGTCCAAAACCGCGGTAGTGTTTACAACTAGTGGATCACTTGACGGAAAAAACCGGTAATATTGCATTAACCTTGTTAATAGTGATTCGGGGACCTTATCCAAAATAAATACAATTGCCTACTTGAACCCATGGTTTATATTAAAATATTTTTTTCCACCCCGCTTTTTAATTTCTCGTTTACTTCTTTTATTGCAAACCCATCATTAAATTACACCTTGTCACCAATTTTAATATTTAAATTTGCATAATTAGTGTGGTATTTCCCTTACTTGCTGCTAGTATAAAATTTTCCTTTGGTATTTCATTTATTTATTAACAAATTCTATTTCAGCGAATTCCAGGAACCTAAATCTGTATTTTTACCCTAGTTTTTCAAAACGTCTGTTAATAAGAGATAACAGTTTGTTTGAATGTTATTTTCAGCAGTCTATTAGTGTGCATAGCAAATAGTTATTTTAAATCAACATTTAAAGTTGAGCTTCAATGTAAATAAATCCAACTTATCTAATCCTACACTGCATAACTTAGATTGTTTAACGGCAAAGTCAATAATCTTTTCAGAAAAAAATGCAATGTTTATTCAATTGCTTTACACTCACGGAATCCGCACATTTGCGCTCCATAGCAAACTTTTGCCCGTTGCTTTAAAAACACTAGCTTTGCAGATAATGGAACGAGCTTACATTAGATAACATACTTTTTATAATAGCTTTTACCGAAAACAGCTCTAGGCCCTACTTTGTGATATTTTTCAAACGATAAATTCGGAATTGGTCTATTTACAAAAACAATAGGCTCGGTAGTAAAAGACGAATTTTCTTTAGCTTCCAACTTTCCGTTCTTCTTATCTCACGATAAATTTAGGATAGGTCAATTTACAAAGTCAGTAGGTTTGTTAACAAAAATCCAATTTTCTTTAGCTGTCAACTTTCCGCCTTTCCTATCAAACGATAAATTTAAAATGAGATCTACTTACCAGAAGAACCCAAAACCCAATGCATTTTTGGAACGAAGTTCCTTAACGCGGGTTGCACTAGGAGTTAACAAATAGAAAATGTAATGCGTAACGAAATAAAGTGTTATTAATTGGTTGCTATGGCAATGACAAATATAAAATACGAGTAACGAAAAAGCGTTATCAAATTGGTTGCTATGGCAATGAATGTAAATACATTTAAAAAAACATGTGTTTGGGTTCACAAGAGACGATCGGGTCCGTCCGGCGTAGTTCAGATTCGTCATGCGCTGAAATACATTCAATAAACATAAAATGTTGGTTCATTAGTCTAGGCCTAACCTAAAATTATTGTGTGTATATTTAATTTATTTTACTTGTCTTAACGGCAATATACATACAATAATTTTAGGTTAGACCTAGAAAGTAATTTTAAGTCTAGGCCTCACCTAAAATTATTGTATGTATGCTGCCGTGAAGACAAGTAAAATAACTTAAATATAGACACAATAATTTTAGGTTAGGGTAGGCTTAGACTGATGAACCAACATTTTATATTTATTGAATGTATTTACAATGAATTGGCATTTAACTGTGTTTACCATCTTAGCTTTGATGTTGTAATTAATTCTTCACCTTTATTATAATAACATTAAACTAATGGAAACAGTAAATATTTGTATAAAAAACAAACTGATAATAAACGGCAATTGGAAAATTAAAATTATGTGTGTATGTTACCGTTAAGGATGGTAAAAGAATTGAAGAAAAGGCGTGATGAACTCCGTTCCTGACGGGGGTCACACGACCGCACACATTTACTTTTTATTGTATTAATTTGAAATAGTTGACAATAGGATTATTAACAGCTATTATTATTTAAGATCTATTTTTTAACTATTGAAAATTACAATACTAAATATAGTTCATGGCATACGATTGTGTTGACACATACTGCAACTTATAACATAATATTTAGTGAAAACCCTTAAAATACATTAATGTAAAACACAGGTTTATAATAAAACTAGCAGAATGCCAGTGCTTCGCTACAGGGAGTTTGTTGCATCACCATGATTTATAATTAATTGTCATAGTTTTCTCTAATTTTCGTTCATCTATTATTTCACGGAAGTAAATTATAACATTTATATTCAATTACCCCTATGACAAATACGTGTACCAAATTTCACGTATCTAGAAGGTAATGTTTTAGATACATATAACAAACAATATTTATTGTTTTAGTGGTTGTTTGAACCCTTAAAGGTCAAATATTTTTAAATGCTTTCTTAGTGCGCCTCTAGTGCCTGTGAGCAATATGTGTACCAAATTTCAAGTTCGTAGGTGGTATGGTTTTTGGGATATATAACAAACAATATTTATTGTTGTAGGGGTTGCTTCAACCCTTACAGACCAAATATTTTAAAATACTTTCTTAGTACGCCTCTTGCCCCTGTTGCAAATACATGTACCAAATTTCACATTCCTAGGAGGTAATGTTTTTGATATATATAACAAACAATATTTATTGTTGTAGGGGTTGTTTCAACCCTGACAGGCCAAACATTTTAAAATCCGTTCTTAGTGTGCCTCGAGTGTCTTTGAGTATACGTGCACAAATTTCAAGTTCCTAGGTGGTATGGTTTTTTAGAAACTGTGATCAGTCAAAACTACCCCTAAATCCCCAAAACTACCCCTAAAAATATGAATATCAAAATGAAATTTCTTTAGTTTTCCTATTTACATCACAAAGTATATACATGCCAAATTTCATCTCTGTAGTTTCATGGGAAGTGGGAGAATTAGTGATGATGAGTGAGTGAGGGCTTTGCCTTTTATATATATAGATTAAAACTATACAAACCTACCTACATGTCCTCGTGTCCCATAGTCGTATAGTGTTATCAAACGATCCTGTTATGACCTGTGTCCCTGTGCTGTTGTATTGAAGACTGATTACTTCCCCGGTGTGGCCACGCAGCACGAATACTTCTTGACCTGGGTCAGACAAATATTGAACTTGTTCGTAAGCTCATACAAATGTAAATAATTACTATAGTACTTTTTAGCTAGTTTATTTTCTATCATACAGCAATGAGATACTCTCTCAGTAAGACTGAAGTAAGAGAATTAACCACGTACGATGGTGGGAAAAAAGAGTGTGGGGTCAAAACGATAAATTTTCTGAAAATAAAGATTGACAGGAAATTACATTTTAATGAGCACAAATTAGACGTTCATCGGTCAATTCTGCAAAGGCGGTTAATGCACCGAGTAGATTTTACTAGATGTTTGAAAACCTGCCAGCAAACGGCGCCTACTGATGTACGCGATCAGTCAGTCTTATTGTAAGAAGCAGAAGTGTGGACAGGCGATGTAACAGAGGACGACTATCTCATAGAAGGAGTGCACTATGAATTACGAAAGCTTACAGGTCTTACAATACAATCTAGGGGAGGTCTAGGTATAGCTTACAATCTTTGAGCCAACAGTTTTGATAAATGCAGAAGTTCTATTCATTGCACTAGGCACACGAGAACGAAAAGCTGTATTCTACAATTATTCTATAAAACCGAAGTAGGCAAAAAAAGAGCCAGGAAGAAAGAATCCTTACATGGTAAACGTCCTAATTACCAAGAATGGAGAGGACGATGAACGACGAAACTAATAAACAAATTAAAACCTTGGATCGAAAATCGGTACGGAGAAGTCGATTTTAACCTAAAGGAGTTCCTTAGAGGACATGGGTACTATCGGGCTTACTTGCACAAGACATCTTACTTCATTGAAATATATATTGTCTCCGGAATCTAGCGACAATGCTTTTCACACCTTCCTTGAGTGTAACAGATGGTGACAAGACAGAAGGGGGATATATTCCCGGAGTCTATAACTGAAGTGATGCATTCAGTTGAGGGGTCATGGAACCTTGTTTCGCACTAAGTTAAGATGTCCTATAAAAGAAGAAGAGAGGCAAATTGAAAATTATGAAATAGAAGGGAGACTATACCTTGTTCACCGAGAGTTTTAAGAGAAGCGTCACCTTACTATGGCTGACGTTAGGGATTTGGGCCAATGAGGAAAACGAACATCACGTGTGGGACGGGCGACTCTGCGTATGATTCACAGTAGTTCTTAGTAAACAAGCATTCTCTTCACTAGCCCACCCTAACGTTCACGATCGTCGCTGCGGTAGGTCCGCGTGTGACACAGTCTGCCCGGCCCATAAATGTTGTAGGGGGAGGTGCTTTAATTTAAACTCTCGGTGAACAAGGTATAAAGGCGAAGGGAAAGGCCTAGACTGAAGTAATGTGTGAAACGGTCCTTTAGACGAAAAGTGGGTTCATAGACGAGAAAAGGTAGAGGTTTCAAACAATAAGAGTATGACAAAGCCCTTTTTGAGTGAAACACTATCGAAAGAAAGTGTAAAGTTATATTACCATTGTGTTCTGCACATCGGCCCTCTTACCATCACAGTTTTTTACTTCGGTCCCTCTCTCGCAGCGATCTCGGAAAAAGACCACTAAATAGCTCTTTTTCTATTTCTTCTAAATAATTCGCTTTCTGTGCACATTTGAGAAATTCATTACTACTAATTTTGTAAGCATAAAATTTACTAAAATTATTGTCTGTATCTGTTTTAATATTTCAAGCAGGGTCATCTGTTTCATACTGGGCCTTCAAAATCAACTAAATTTTATCAAACCTGCGAAGACTCATAACACGTGATTTTGATCTAAATAGCTCGCACATATGTCGTTTTTTTTAGGACTTACCGAAGATGGAGAAGAGAGCACAAGGACTATAAGGTCAAAAACAACCACTGTCACGTAATAAATAATGCTTCCTAATTGGTCAGGATCTCAATAAATTATCCCAGCCTCTACTCGTGAAAACCAGTTGAGTATTAAGCCTAGTCCACACTTACAAACATGTTTGCGGAAACATTGTTTGCAAACAGTTTGCCAGTTGTTTTCGTGTGTCGCATTTGTTTGCCGGATGTTTGCTGGATGTTTTCAAAATGTTTGCAAACAGTTCGCAAACAGTTTGGAACATCCATCAACATCCGGCAAACAAATGAGACAAATTTTAACTTGTTTCAGCAAACAAAAAACAATGTTTTCTGTTTCCCAACCAAATGGAAAACAGGCAAACATTTAGACAAACAAAGTATTGAAAAATAAATAAATTTATGCCTACAGCTCCGATTTGGATGCAGTTTTCTGCATAGTGTTCAGAAAAATACCAGGAACAAAAGTCTACATACGACCAGTTTCGGGAGAAAGCGGAAATGCATCGCGAGTGCATAGAGTGCATCTAAAAGAGAATAATTCTTTTATACCTCTAAAGCCTTGAAAATCGGTACTCGAGGGGGTTTTGGGGGCGCTGATATCATTTCTGACCATACGAAATGTTCCCGGTGCACTGGGGGGACTCTGGGGGGCAA
>JAGFPH010002089.1:139933-150917 GCA_018207615.1 Philaenus spumarius | reverse complement strand
CATCACTTTACAAAATAGAAAAGAACAGAGATAGTTTGTTTAACGTAATGTTATCATTACCCGTACCATAACGTGTTCAGGTCTGCCAACATCGACGCTCGTTCTTTTGTAAGTATACAATGGTGCTGTTCAATTATTCAACAATTACCTTAAACATTTATTTACATTCTAGGCTTTTACATTTTAAGTTAAAAGTACTCTTTTCTCTATTCAAGGAAATTATTAAACGTTGAAATATTATTCTAATGTAATAATAATACAAAATAATCGTATTTGAACCTCAGGAAAGCGACTGATTTGTAAAATTTATCTTTTTCGAATGTTAGAAAAATGTTTGTTCCATCAAATGTTTACTTGTAGTTTAAAATTACAAACCTGAAGGATAAGTTCAACAAGTCGATCTCTTTAGTCTTGATTTCACCTCCTTGGATGTACTCCAAAGCAATCCCTGTGTAAAAAAAACAATTTGTCAGTCCATATACTTATATGAATTAGTTTATTGTATAATACACATTTTTTTAATATATCATACGGATCCGCTACTTAAAGAGTTGATATTACGCTCGTAAGACAAAGTTGAGCCACCCAACTTGTTAAAATAACCGGTTGTTAAAAAACCAACACACTTTAACCACAAAGTGCTTTAATGCATTTATGGTATATTGAATTTTATTTTTGTCACCAACTTGAAATTAAGTTCATTTCTTAGTTGTTTAAATCAAAATGTATGGTAGATTTATTTTCAATGTTCTAAAATAATTTGAAAGAATTTCATGAAATTTTGTTTTAATGAATAGAGCTTGAACTGCCCCTACTGTTTTTGAATTTTAAGTAGCCTAAGGTTTTGCATCAAATTGAAGATAGAATTTGGAAATAATAATCCCCAAAACTGTTTAAAAAAAGCAATTAATGGCTGATTTGGTAATAATTTAAAATGCATGCTTCTCAAATCGCATTATGAAAGGAACTGCAAGTGTATAAAAGGTCCTATTGCTTTCCATAAGTGGTGTCTTTTTTCACCCATATGTTGCACAAAGAGTATTCGTATGCTAGTATTCGTAGTCGTTTCTTTAAGGCGCGTCCACAAGGGACTGATATTCGCTGCTGATACTTGGACCAGCGTGGAAAATATCGTTCACACATAGCTGGTTGTCAGCGCTGGCTGTAAGCCCGAGTGGGGCCAGTGACACTTTGTCTTCCAACAGGGGAACGTTGTCTAGTTTTGTTTCCAGTTAAAAAAATGTAATCTGTCTGAATAAACCGTAATTTTCTGAGGCAAGTGTTGAGAATGGGAGTGAAGGAACTGTGCGAGTGTGAGCTGAAGAAAAAATACGTACTTTGTGGATTAGGAAGTGGATAAATAGGCGAGAAGAACTTTGGGCTTCTGACACTCTGTTGAGAGAACTAGCCGTAGAAGATGTTGGTGAATATTTTAAATGTATGCTAATGAACTGTTTGAAATTTGAAGAGCTCCTGGAATTAGTCATGCCGTTCTTTAAAGAAACAAATACCGTAATGAGAAAGGCGATTCCCCCAAAGACGAAATTGCAAATAACGCTAAGATAACGCTAAATAGCAACAGGAGACTCTTTTTCCTCACTGAAGTCTTTGAGAACGGTGCCAAAACCTTCGGATTCAAGACGCGAAACTAACCCATTCAAAGCTACGACTCTGGCGTCCCTTTTATTACAATTCTCACGGGAGGTGTCCCACAAACAATGGTAAACTTTAAAATGTTGAAAAACCTTATCACACAATCAACATTTCACTTCAAATCCGACATCTAGAAATAGGCACTAGACAACTCGACCACAACTGCGAGCAACAAGCACGTTTCGAGCGTTCCACGCGCTGGTGATCACGTGATCGTTTCTTGCCTCATCAGCGCTGGCAATATCAAACATGTTTAAAGCTACCAGACCGCGAGTAAATACCAGCTTGCTGGTTAACTTTAACGCTGGTGGATCGTACACACGATGCTGATTTATCAGCGCTGGTAAATCAGCAGCGAATATGAGATACGTGTGAACGAGCCTTTAGGTAGCCTTAAAGCTCCCTCATGTAAGAAAACCGTGAGGTTCAATCATACCTTAAACAGGCCTTACAAATAGTTTTCAATTCATAGACGTTTGTTTCAGGTGGCCTTTACTGAGGCTACATTAAACAGACCTAAATGACCAAGACATCTGTACTAATTTTACAAAAGTAAATAGCCTACCTCTAAAACTAATATATCACTAACTATTTCCCAAAGCTATCCTAGTGCAATTTAACTTGTTAAAGCATTTTAATTACATTTATTTACTTTATTTATGAACTTAAACAGAACAATCACGTTCATCGTTCATAACAATCAGGGTTTCTTACTTTAATAGCCTATTGTTTTCTCTTAATTCTTATTTGGCAGCTCAAAATTTAAGCTTCTAAATAAACTGGGGCATTCAAACTGTAACAATCCGCTTACTTTAAACATAATAAGCCTATATAAAAATGGTGCACTTTCAACTAGAGGCCTAAACACAGCAAATTGGCACAAGCCTAGTTTATAGCTCATTATTTATACTTTTAGTTATGCAATGACATCAATAAACAAACAAAATAACCTTTATTGACTATAAATAGTTACAAAAGTTTTAAACTTACTCTGATTGCCACACCACCGAATAGTTTTGAAGTATATTATTTGAGGTTATGATAGCTTTCATTATTTTCATATTAATCTGATAACATTATTAATTGTATGATTCAATTAAAATATGTATTATCACATTTATTTTGACCGCTAGGCCTATTTAAAACAAACGCAATTTTATTTTTTAGGCTAAATTTTATTGTTTTATCAATTTTGTTCAGTAGCCTACGGCAATACTAATTTGATAAATAAATGTCTCACTAGACTAATGGCTTCCTTAAAAATTTCCCGTGGCGTAAAAACGCAATACTATTAATATTGTATGAATATGCGATAGAGGTAATCTTCTTTTATTATAATTTAGCACCTTTGGTACCAATGGAGCAATGACATTTTTTACTATATCTTTTGAAAATAACATTTCAAATTGCCGGTTAAAACGTTTTTTGAAATGATCATTTGAATAATCCCAAATTTTATGTTTAGAGATCCTTCCAATGTTACATGCAAAATCAAAAAATTCAAAACAAAATTTCATAATCATCCATTTTGTCTGTTATCAGAATTAGGCCTACTTTTAAACAGGCCTACTTTTGAACTCGCAAAAGTTCCCCAAAGGTAAGTTGGTTAATGAAAAGGAGCGACTATGCATTGCAAATAAACCTAAGGCAGCCTTAAGGTAGTTTTAAAACTTATTTCAAATCTAACCTTTGAATACATCGGTTTGATTGTGCATTCAAATAATATATTCATACCTTAAGGTCTCCCAAACTGTTATTTTCCTCAAAGCTCCCTCAAGGAACGATTATGAATACAAACCTTAATTTAGATACACTGACTTTAAACTAAATAAATCAGTTACACATTATAATTTCAATCACCTAATTAACAACTGGGGTTTTTTTCAATTCAGTGTATTTCGTCTAAGATATTTTAGGTAGCCTATCTGTTAAAATTGTTTCCAGTGGTCAGTTAAAATTTTGTAAATTATAAAATTAAACAAAAAACGAAATAACAAAACATTTAACAAAATAAAATCAAACAAAATAACTTAACAAATACTCTTCAGTTCGTATTTTGGAAGGGGAGAGTTTAATTTTTAAAACAATTGATTTAAGCTATACTGTAAGCTAAATTTCTGATTCAGTTCAGGTCTCAATTTGTCGTAAAGGACAGACCTATCTTAAGTCTAGGGTAAGAAGTAATTTATAACATTTTCCATCTGTAGGCCTAAAGTGCAAAATTCGTTATAACCTTACATTTCTATGAAAATTACGTTAATGATGAGATTTTTAGTTTTGTTATACTCCAAAGTCAAATTAACCTCTAAAATATTTAATGAAGTATTTTTGTGTTGGTGTTAACAATATCGGCAGAAAACACCTAGATTAGATTTAAAAAAATATTATTAATGAATACTTAGCCTACACTAATATTTAGAACTAAACACATATTTTTTAATTTAAACAATTCCATGTAGGCTATTAGTTAAACATCACATACCTGGAGGAAAGTAACGTAGTAGAAATCGTTTCAGTTTCATTTCTTCTGTTTACAAAACTTCCCGCAACATTTTCTACGTTAAAAGTGATTTTTCGAATTAATTTCAGAAAGAAAAATTTTTCGTTAAAACTTCAAAGATTTGTTTACGTAGGCTTTCTCTCGAACAACTCAGCATTGCGGTCTTGAAATATCTAGAGACCCATCGAATCACAGCTGGTGTCCACGGTATTATTGAAAAAACAATATGGTTGCTATGGCGACAACCGGGAGGGAAAACAACTTGTGCAATCAGAAGATTGTAATAATATTACCACTGCAAGTTTGGATTTTGTAAAGTAAATGGTATATTGTGTGGTTCACAGCATTACCAGTTGAATAAAAATTGAGAAATGCTTCCTCGTGAAAATTGTAACTTAAGTGAAATCAGAAGTTTATGTAATTAGTGTTTGATCACATTAAGTATCTGCCGTTTCCCATAAGTGTGTACGTAAAGACCCTGCAAAAATTTAAAGATACAAAACTTTAGGGTTTTGTAACTATCTTATAAGGAAATCGGAAGCCATATAGGATTACTCGTTCGGTTTTCAGAACGGATAGGTATATCAAAATAAAATTTGGCAAAGCCATAAAGCATGCTAAACCGCATACACATTCCAATAATCAGAAATCCAAAAATATTTATACTATGAATTTTAGGAGGCCTAACGTTTGGTATAGGTACCCTAAAAGTAACTTCTTTGTGGTAGCTAGTAACAATGAGAAAATAAATACTTTGTGATAGCTATAATAACAATGTTGAAATACTTTGTGATAGTTAATAACAATGTAAAAATACTTCGTGATAGCTAACAACAATGTTAAAATACTTTGTGATAGCTAATAGCAATGTTAACATATTTTGTGATAACTAATAACAGTAGGGGGATTCATGCAACCTGTAATAAGTATGTTAAACGTTGTAAGTGTGGTAAAATCGAGAAACTCGTTTGACAGAAGTGTGCTATTTAGAGTCGATAACACACTCGACTTTACCATGGTCTGGGGTCTGCTAAACCAGTGGTAACGTCGTAAAACTCTTGGGGAAGGTAATTTGAAGTTTTCAGCTTGAATCAACAAAACAGGTTGTTTGTTATAATTTTGTGCTTTTCCTGTACTTGTTTTATTTGAAATGGAAAATAATAATAATAATTTCGAATCCAAGAAAATAATTCGGAAGGAATTGGGGAAACGATAGAACAAGGAAAATAAACATTTTCTTCTATCTTTAATTTCCGGGAATCCGACGAAGTTAGAGATAATTTTCTTTCTTTTTTTTACTTTCTTGTTGACCCTATATCTGGCAGTTGAATATTTCTATACTGGCAGGCACATTTTTACTACTGGAACACATTTTCATCTAAAAACCTATCTAAACCATTTAAGTAAAGTACATTTATACATTTTCGTGATCAGAAAAGTACAGAGAACATTTTTGTGTATTTGATTTTGTTTGCACAAATAAGTATGTTAGCAAAAAGGAACCAAAAAGAGGCATAATCTTGTTATAAATATACAAAAATGTAATATATTACATTATTTAGTAAGTAGGGAAAAAATCTCTTTTACAAACTAAAGAATATGGTTAAGAGGCATATTCTAAACTTTAGTGATTTAGCCTAGATCACGAGAACACAAAATAATTCGACCACGCAACTGGACCGCTGACGTGATTTGAGCAAATTTCCAAAATTAAATTTATAGGCCTATGTTTTAGGGCTTCAACAAACAATTTGGGAAATAAGTCTACTCACGACGGTGCTGAATAGCTGCAAAATGCTTCGCACACGAATCCGCATAATGGGAGTGTCTTCAATATTCAAAGCATTGCGTGCTTCGCACGCCATTCCGAAAATTGGGAGTTTCCTTAACACAGAAAACATTGCGTGCTTCGCACGCCAACCCCCGTATTGGGAGTATCTTCAATACACAATGCATTGCGTGCTTCGCACGCCAACCCCACGGTAAAATCCAAAACATGGCTTTGAACCGGGTACTTTTATGGTATTTTACGTTTTGATCGATTTTGGGGGAACCAAGCGAGCTATAAGGTCGCGTAAAAAAATAAAATGTGCAGAATAACATCCTACATTTATATTTTTAGAAAAAACTCTAAAAAAAATTCATTCTCGTAGTAAAAATGTCAAAAAAATAGTTACTTCCTGTCAAAAAACGTACTTCCGGTTGTTGGATTTTTTTGGCTAACGAACTCGTCCGAGCGACGTATACAACCAACATGTGTACCAAATTTGAACCAAATCGGACTTAAAATACGGCCGCTAGAGTGCGAACACATATATACATATATATATATATATGAATTTTAATGACACCCAAAAACGTGTTCTAGGGACCATGATCGGTGCTCATTTGCTACTCCCGACCTTGGGTCTTACCGTAAGGGCCACTGCAATAGCTCATTTTTCCTATTGAAATTCGCTAATAAGTTTCCAAAAAATGCAGAAAATGAGGATTAATTTCATCTAAAATATAATTCACAAATTATAAAGTGCGTAGGGTATTAGGCTACAGTTTCAGTCTAAAAAACTGTAAAAAGAGTGATGTAATCAAAATAATGTAATAAACTATATACCAAATCAATCTTTAGAATGTTCTGAGTACAGTAATATATAAAAATATAACAAGTAATTTCTAGAACCCCTATGAATGAACCCATTTCATATTAATTATGCCAGTAATAAATTACTCAGGTATTAATATTCTTCAATTTATAATTTTTCAGGTAGTACAGTAATTTCTGGAACCTCGGAGGGGACAAGGCTACAGCTATCCTGAACATATTTTTACTGTAAATTTTTTGTTATTAGAAATCCTTTTTTTACAAAATAAATAAAAAATATATTGATTATTAATTAATTAATAATTATTATCAAAATAGTGTTTTTATTTACAATCAAATTGAACAATTAAATGAGGAGGGCTTTTCCTTTCTACTTGTCTTTGGTGTTTCAATTAAGAGTTATTGGATCAAGCACACAAACTCACAAACCCTGAACAAGGATAATCTTACTTTAGCAAATAACACTTTAGCACATTTGCACAAGGGGTCCTTCATTCAAAATTCAAATAGCAGTTTAGCATGATAACATATTAAGCATTTACCACAGGTTGCATGAATCCCCCTAATGTTAAAATACTTTGTGATAGCTAATAACGATGTGAAAATGAATAAATGCCTATTGTTACTTTCAACTAACAATTGAAAATAAACTTGCAAATTGTAGATTTATCCTAATAAACCTTGAATAATTAACTTCCAGCACAGAAACCAGAAAAGCGACATTTTATAACAAAACAATGTTAGTACGTTAGTGACTCCATGCGCAAATTAATAGTTAAAATATTGTGTGGACTAAAAAAAGAAAATTACTTTACGGTACGAAAAGTAGACTTTAAGTTAATTTATGTTGCAACCAAAACAAAAAATCCCTAAACTTATCTAACTTAAACTTTCCAGTCGGAGTATGTTTTCAGTTTGTAAACGTAAGTTATATAAGTTGGTAGCACTTCTTACTTTCATAAAAAGAATGTCTTCAGCTAATGTTAATTTTTGTTAAGACAGTGCCCTTCAGAGAGATACTTTTAAAGTCTATTATCGCGGCAGCATTTAACCCATAAAATCGCTACTGCTATTCTGTAGCTGGGTAAAGTTTACAACACGCCTCTTCCATATTGCGGCAGAATGTACCAACCTACTCTAGAATGTAATCATAATGTTTAGATGTATTAGTAAACGTAAACAGCAGGTATAATTCAACAAAAGTTACTGAACAAATTGTAAAAAACCCTAAAAGTAAACTTGCGTCGCAGCAGGTTAAATATATATACATGAATTAATATTTGATAAAGTTTTCATATAACACAGAGAAATGACACAATTTTCACGCTCCCCTATTATAATGCGTTTATGTACCGAAACAACAAAGAGTCATTTTAGTTGTAAATTTCTCACAAAAACAATCTTAATGAATTATCTTTTATCGGAATACATGAAACAAAACAGTAACAAACTAAATTTTCACTTTTCATTCGACTCTAAACGATAAGTATAAAATATTAATGGAAAATTATCGGTATAATTTAAAGACAAAGTATCGTCTGATTACATTCCAACTTGCAAACTAAAAAGATTATTATACGCGTGACGTCACAGCTTGATTCTTTTATTCTTAAAGCTATTCACATGTCGCTCGTATGTATTTAGATATTATATATACCTTAAAATGACAGAAAAATTCATTATCCTAATATAAATAACTTGTACGTTTGCAATTAGTAAACGCCCTAAACAAATGACCCAATTATAATACTCCGCGTGACGTCATGCCTACTCGTTTCCAATTTGCAAAGCGTATTTAATCGCGTATTTAATAAATATATACAGTATACAAATTGCAAAAAACGAAAAATATCATCAATCTAAACACACAATTTTTGTATATTTACATTATTTAATAAAACTTCTAAAAATGTAACCAAAAATGAAAATAATTCGGCGACGCAGCTGAACCGCTGACGTAAGTTGAGCAAATTTCGAAAATTAAGTTTATAGGCCTATGTTTTAGGGTTTCAACCAACAATTTGGGAAATAGGTCTATTCACGACGGTGCTGAATAACTGCAAAATGGTTCGCACGCCAACCCCCGTATTGGGAGTATCTTCAATACACAATGCATTGCGTGCTTCGCACGCCAACCCCACGGTAGAATCCACCAGGCTTTGAACCGGGCACTTCTACGGTATATTACGTTTTGATCGATTTTGGGGGAACCAAGCGAACTATAAGGTTGCGTAAAAAAACAAAATGTGCAGAATAACATCCTACATTAATATTTGTAGAAAAAACTCAAAAACAAATTCATTCTCGTAGGAAAAATCCCCAAAAAATAGTTACTTCCTGTCAAAAAACGTGCTTCCGGTTGTTGGATTTGTTTGGCTAACGAACTCGTCCGAGCGACGTAGACAACCAACATGTGTACCAAATTTGAACCAAATCGGACTTAAAATGCAGCCGCTAGAGTGCGAACACATATATATATATATGATTTTTAATGACACCCCAAAACGTGTTCTGGGGACCATGATCGGTGCTCATTCGCTACTCCCGACCTTGGGTCTTACCATAAGGGCCACTGCAATAGCTAATTTTTCCTATGGAAATTCGCTAATAACAAGCCTATTATTGCCACATTTCAACATTCAATCGGTTACAATGTGCTTAGGTTGGCTGTAAACACCCAATTTATAGAAAACATAATAATTGTACTGGATGGTAATTTGGAGGCTTAAAATTTGAAACGCGGCAGTTTTCCGTCCTACCAAGTCTTGCTGCGACAGTGTATTATTATACTGGACAGTGTATTGTTACACTGGACAGTGTATTATTATCATTTTCACACCAATTAACCTAGACACCGGCATTACATAATTAGATAATTTTTGTTCGTTTTTTAAAAAGGCTAAATACAGGAGTATACGGAAAACAGGGTGACTGGAAGTCTATTCGTTTAAAAATTTGTAAAGCTGCACACCAATCGCCTATTTAATAACATATACAATATACATAATCCAAAAAACAAAAAATATCATCGACTGAAAGGCGTTAATTCAGTCTGCTACAGATGGAACTCCAACTGGTTGAGTATGTTCGAACCTAGTCAGCTGATATCGATTTATCTACTACTCACCTAGTCTACACTAGTAGTTCTGTGAACAGTAGTAGTAGACCTCGCTCGTTGAAATAACAAATTTAGTTTTGAGCTTAAGTTAAAAATAGTGTGCCAGTAAGGAAGTAGGCCTAAGCACAAGGTTTAATCAGTGAAACATTATTTTGCAATTCCCACGATTCAGAGATTTCTAGTTCTCGTTTTTTTTCCTTGAGCTTTAACAGCTAAAGATTTTCTTTTAGATGCATTGTGTTTTATTTAGATTAGTAATGCGTGAGATAGCTAAAAATATCGCGTTATAGAGGGACAACATAGAATTAAATATTTACATACTTAAATAACTAAAACTTGAACAATGTATTTACAGTTCCATAACTTCCATATCATATATCATACTCCAATATTAGAAATAATGAAAACAAACGATGTTAAAACGTCGTGATAGTGATCTCAACCCATCTACCAACACTTCCCACGGTGTCCAACGGTCATTTTTTGTATGTCCTTTATCACCGAGAGGTTTCATTTGTTTCTCATTTTGTAACTCAAGTAAAGCTAAGTCAAATACTTTTATGAAATTTACAATGATAATTTACAAGTATTCAGTTTAATTCTTTGATTTATTCTCTACACTTTCTTATCCTCTACACTTTTTTATTATTATATGCCATTTTTAGGCAAAGGATATATTCCTAAATTACTATTCAAAACAGGACTAGTTTTGTTAGCAGTCTTGTAGTAGGAACATAAGAACTGGTGTTTTCAAAATAATAAATTTTAAATTGATAAATATTTTTATACAATTCTATTTAGAACTAATTTACGAAACTTTTTTACATTTATGAAAAAAATTACAATAATTTTTACTACTTTTTATGTAGGCCTAAAGTTGAAATTTTTCCTTTCGTTACTGAACATGCTAATAACTAATAGCCCTGTCGGTATAGGTTACAACTACCAGTAATTTGCAATACGGCTGATTTTTTTTTTTTTATAAGTAAATTAAAGTATGTAGATTAACATAAAAAAAGTTTACCAGTCTATCGATTTCCCAAAGTCGAAAAAAATCGATTATCATTTTTTTTCGATTATCCTTAATATTTCGAGCTGGGATGAAGATAGAGAA
>JAGFPH010002089.1:114064-139833 GCA_018207615.1 Philaenus spumarius | reverse complement strand
TTCTCTATCTTCATCCCAGCTCGAAATATTAAGGATAATCGAAAAAATATTATAATAGATTTTTTTTCGACTTTGGGAAATTGATAGACTGGTAAACTTTTTTTTATGTTAATCTACATACTTTAATGTACATATAAAAAAAATCAGCCGTATTGTAAATTACTGGAACTTTTGGTGTAAATTTACCCCTACCGACTGGCCTATAATAAATGTTTCTTGACCTAATAACTTTGTTAATTTTACTTCAATAATTTTTTTACTGACATAATATATGAATTCTTTGAACCTTTATCTGCAAAAAAGATATGGAACACTTTTGAATTTGTTTAGAATAAACGTATAAAAACATGGTTAAAATACAAAAACTTGGACGATTTTTAACAAATTTGAAGTTTATGGCCATTTTGTGAGCTTACCGTTAGAGATACGGAAAAAATCAAGAATACAATTTTGTTGAAAATCAAATTTGCTACTGACTAAATTTCATTAGTTTTCAAATTCGACTTACGGTTAAGCCACAAAGCTTTGGGGAAAAGCTTACACTGAGAGAAACGCTGCGGCCGCCATTTTTATTTTATTTAAAGGGTTAAAAATGAAAAATACCTTATATATACATGGCTCGGCCTAGGAATAAGGAACATCCATGCAAAAATCATCAAAATTGGCCATGGCGTTTGGCCGTAATCATGAGACAAACAGACACACAGACGAAATGCCGAACGGTCGAGTTATTAAAACGGAGACCTCGCTTCGCTCGGTCAATTAGTCTAACTGGCATAAAGTAAAGATGTCAAGCACGAAACAATAATAATACAAAATGAAGGTGCATACAATAATTAGTATTTTTCGGAAACTGCCGTATTTTCACCACATTTCACTGGATTTATATTAGCGAATTTCCATAGGAAAGATGAGCTATTGCATTGACCCTTATGGTGTGACTTAAGGTCGGGAGTAGTAAGTTAATTGAGCTCCGATCATGGTCTCCAGAACAGGTTTTGGGGGGTCATTAAAATTTGTATATGTACTATATGTATAGGCTATATAATATGTAGATCTATATGTATATTCGCACTCTTTGTCCGATTTGGTCCAATTATAATCCGCAGGCATATTTGTTAGATTAGTGGATTAGTCTGCTTTGAAGAAGTAAGACCAATAAGCTGTAAGTAATTAATATGGTACAACTTATAAAAGAATTGTGTAGCAAAATGAGTAGGCTATAGGCCTAATATCACAAAATGATGGACTTATCAGACTGTGACAAGACAGACAAGACAAAACTATAAAGATTCTAATATATGAAATACATTCTATATTTTTGAAGTGCCTTTTTAGCCACCAATGTATCTTGTATAATGTGTTAAAAATCATTGGCAATTTTATTAAAAGTATGAAAGTATAAAACAATATTTTTATTCTGATTTCGGCCTATTACATGTAAAAATGTATATGCTACTCAAACATTTAAGTAAAATTACATTTATTTTGGAAGTAGGCTAAACGCTAAACCTCAAAAAGTGCCCTAAAACGTGACCAAGAATTTAATACTGTTATACATTTGTGTGGCATTATCTCATGTACCGGTATATAATGGACTTAATTATATTACACTAATACCACAAAATATTCAGTTTATTATTATATTTGTATACAAATTGTTTCATCGCAACAAAATTTTAAAATTAATTGTATAAGTTTAGCCTAAAATTATCTCACATAGGCCCTAACCCAAAAATGTTTTGGTAAAATAAAAAAAGTTTTTACTTCTAGTTTTTCTGTCATTAAGTCTACAAATAGGCCTAAATAGAAATTAGTCTATACTTTTAGCCTCCTTGACTTAAAAGTGAATTGAGCCTTTATTTTTAAAAGTACCGGTAGGCAAAATACAGTAATTGCGATTAAATTAATAATAATCCCCCTAAATATCTCTAAAAAATCTTACTAGTAAATAGTTTTGAAAGTTCGATTTAGGTTGCAGCACTTTACTGTATAAAAATTTACAAATACAGTAACATTTTTTTTTTTCTAAACTTATTCACAAACTACAGCTTTCCCGTCGTTTCTTTTACAGTCTATACTCTTTTCGAATAACATAAAGACTTTTATCTAATTTTCGTAGTAAGAAAAAATGTACGGTATTTAATTTTTAATCTTAATATTTCATTACGCATGAAAAGTTCTGAAATTTATTGTTATGGATTAAAATACAGCAGTGTACCAAACAGACGATTAAAATTAATAATAGTCTATAAATTGGATTTAGGTTGCAGCACTTATTAGACTAAAGCAAGATTAGTATAAATATGTTCAAATACTAGAAAGCAGCACCTTTCAGGACAAAGATTTCAAATTAACATTATTAATCAAAGGTTAAAATTTATAATAGTTCATAATTTGGATTTAGGTAGCAGCACTTACTGGACAAAGCAAAATTAGTTAACAGTTTCAAATTTAACATACTAGGAGGTAGCACCATGCTGTAAGTTGTAGCGGAGCTGAATAGGTACACATAAATGCAGATTTATTATTCTGTTCGATGTAATTTTTAACAGTGAGACGAGACAAGTTTTCTAAAAAGTGTCACGCCTCACTGAGGAAAAGTTAATAACTGTTTTTGCAGATTTATTTCATTATTTTTACTAAAGTCTTGTTCATGTTGGTTGCGGACTGGGGACTGGTGGCTTTAAAATGAACTATACTTGTTACTTAGACTACTACTACTAGAAAGCGCTGTTGAACTATATTTTTTATTTTTAACCACAGAGTACAGCTTCTCTGTGTTTTAACACAATTATTGTAATAATTACGAGTTTTGGGTCCATCCTACCTATAATGTGCTGCTATCTGAAAATTTGTATTTCATTATTTTTAACTAAAGTTTTAATCATGTTGGCTACTGACCCTACTTGACCGGTGACTTTCAAAAATTAACTATTCTGTAAATAGTTGATATATTTTTTTAACTCAAATTTGTTGAATGAGTTTCGGTTTAGTCCCGAAATGTGCTGCTACCTGGGAGCTTTTATTTAAACACTGTTATGAATAATGACAGAAACTGTTTGTGAATTTCAATAAAAATTTTCATTTGATTTCTAATTTTAGGAGTTCGTATTATTTTTATAATGAATGATATTGTTGTTCATATAGGTTATTTAAGGTGATAATTTCAAAAACAACTGTCATACATACTTTCAGCGAATTTGTTTTAGACATAAATACTTAGGATGGGTTTATGGGCTAACAAGTAGGCTAAATGTTTCAATTTTCATCTGTTTTGCTTTTTCATAAGCCTAATTTGCCATTTTTCTATGTTTGGAATGGTGAAACAAAATCCTACTTTGCAATTGACATTATTGTATTTTTCAAATTATATAAATGAATTATGATCAGTCCTATATGAATGTCCGACTGGCACATCCAAAACCCGTTTATGAAATAAATCTTGCAATTACTAAACATTAATTTGTTTATCAAATTTTTTTTTTTTTTTTTTTTTTTTTTTTTTTTAATAATTATTCATTTATTCATCACCAAACAAATACAAATATTAACAAATTAACAGAATCAAAAATAACACAATTCCTTCTTAACTTAAAAACAAAAATGTACAAAATAATAATACATTTAACGTAGGCCTATGCCTAGTATGAATAAATGATATAGGGGTCTCCTAGGCATTGCCTGATTGAGACTTCCAACTTTTCTTTTGCTATTAAAAGAAAATGAGAAGGAAATAAATGAGTTCAGTGTCGCCGTGTAACCAGCTTAACAAAATTAAAGTGCAATATTTAGAAATTATAAAATACAAAAGAAACATTAACTAGCCTATTTAGTCAATAAATTAATTAATTAACACCTGCAAGGTTTTCAATATACAAAATAAAGGATTCGTACCATTAGAAATTATTATTAGAGCCAACTTGCGTCATTCCACAATTTTGATAAAAGATTCAATATCCTCAACAGAAAAAAGCAATGTCTTGACATCTCTCAAAAACCCTGCCAACAGATCATTTTTAACATACAATGAAACAATATTGTAGAGACGCGGAGCATTAAAAGTAAAAAAATGTCTGTATAAAGTAAGTTTGGGTTTTGGCACGAGCACTTTATTACTGTTTCTTAGAGTGTAAATGCTGCAACAATTGTTCTGAAAACAATTATTTTTCGCTCTGAACAGCTTTAAAATTTTAAAAATGTACATATGCCTTAGCGGTAAGATTTTTAATTTAGAAAAAATAGGCCAAGAGTGTTCGAGCCTAGATTTCCTCGAGATCACTCTTACAATATGTTTTTGAATTGTTATAATAGGTTTGAGCGTGGAGAGATAAGTACCACCCCAACAACTCAACCCATAACCCAAGCGAGAACTCACTAATGCATGGTATACATATAATAAAACTTTTGGTGGACAAATATTACTTAATAAATACAATTTTCTTAGCGCACTATACATTTCCACCTTAAGTTTCCCCATATGTCCCTCCCATGAGAAATCTGAATTAATTATTAAACCTAGATACTTTATTTGGTTTACTTTATCCAAAGCCAAACAACTGCAATTATTAAAGTTTCCACAATTAAACCTATGGTAAGTTATATTTTCTTCAAAAATAATTTCTTTTCGTAGGCCAAACACCATATATTTTGTTTTTTCACTCAATACAAGAAAATTTTTATCAAACCAGTACCTTATCCTGATTAGATCTTCCTGCATATTACAATGAATTTGTTTTAAATATATACTTGAATATGTTAGAGCGGTATCATCAGCGAAGGCCGTGGGTCTGCCATTAAATTTAGCTTCACATAAATCATTGACATATATAAGAAACAGTATCGGGCCCAGCACAGATCCCTGAGGGACTCCGTGCTTTAGAACCCCTCTTTTGCCGACCATTCTGCCAATTTTAGAGCATTGTTCACTATCTCTTAAATAGCTACAAAACCACTCCAGAGGTAATCCCCGCGTACCACAGTTTATTAATAAGTATTTTGTGGTCTACAGTGTCGAAAGCCTTAGTTATATCAATGTATAAAACCGCGCATGGATTTCCATTATTTAAACTTTCAAAAATAGGTCCGAAAAACGTCAAGAGTGCATCCTCCGTCGATAAACCTTCCCTGAATCCAAATTGATTTTTGCTGAAATAACTGTGACTGTTAAAAAATGACACAAGCCGACTCTTTACAATCTTCTCCAATACCTTTGAAAAGGATGATAAAAGCGAAATAGGACGATAATTAGCAACCATTTTCCTATCACCCCGCTTGTAAAGTGGCATAACAAGTGCTGTTTTTAAACACTTAGGAAAAATACCCTTTTCAATACTGAAATTAAAAAGATAGGTTAGTACGTCAACAATATTTACAATAATACGCTTAATAACATATCCACCTATATTATCTATACCCGGTGCTTTCCTACATTTGAACTTATTAACTATATTTAAAACCTCTATATTAGTTGTAGGCAACATATAAATTGATTTAGCTATAAATTTAGGTTTAAAAAAACTGTCCAAAATATTAGAGTTTTGAAGACATGGAATATCACTCTTAAGTTGATCTGGAATAGAAAGAAAGTAATCATTAAAAGCTTCCGCAATACTCAATGGATCTGTAAATTCAGCATCGTTAAAGGAAATTATATCTATCTCAGATTTTGATTTAGGATCCTTTATCACATTATTAATCAAACCCCATTGAGACCTCACGTCACCTGCAAGTTGTTCGAAAAGAGCAAGATAGTATCCTTCTTTAGCCTCCCTTAAATCTGATCTTAGTTTATTTCTAAACCTAACATAATATCTTTTAAACCTAACATCATTAGGTTTGGCAATCATAAATTTAAACAATTTCTTTCTCAACCTACACCTAACGCAAAGTCTCTGAGAAATCCAAGGCTTCAACTCCTTTACTTTTTTCCTCCCTGTACTTAGTTCTTTACAGGTTTCCAGGGTTGAGCACAGAATGTCGAGAAATACTTGAAAAGCCTGTGAAGGACAGTTTTGTGAGTAAACCGGCGACCAATTTTTATAAGTTAACTCATACTGGAGTTTTTCAAAATTAGTTTTGTAAAAAGGCAAAGATTCGTTTTCAGTGTTTTGACCAAAATTTATCTCGACTACAACAAGTGAATGATCGGTTATGTCCAAGTTGCAAACACTGGCCTTATAATTTATCGAATGCGTAAGATTATCACAAAACCTAATAAAAACATGATCTATGCACGTCCTAGTATTTTGAGTAATTCTCGTTGGCTCATCAATAAGAGAAGTAAATCCAAAGCTAGCCATTAATCCTACATAATTATGAGCTATTATATTATCCGCCAGAATATCACAATTAACATCGCCAATAAAAACAATGTTTTGAAAAGAACGAGATTTGAAAATATTTTCCAAGTTATCTAGAAATTCATTAAAGGGTCGGAAATGAAATCTATAAACCGCAAATAGAGTAAAACGTAGACCTGCAGCAAGAATAGTTACCGACAGACAATCAGCTGAACAAACCTCAGATATTAAGACAGCTACATCACTGCAAATAAGACCGTCCCTAGCGTAAACAACCAACCCGCCTGCCCTGTAGTTATCATTACAGTGATAAAACATTTTGTAACCGTCAATAGAATAGTAATTAATCTCATCGCTACTCACCCAAATCTCAGTCAATACCATTATATCAGGCTGCTTTTGAAAATTAGTTATTTCATTTAAAAACAAATCAAAATTACTTCTCATGCTTCTAATATTCTGATTAATTATAATTAAACTATCAGTGCTTTGAAACAATGTACTAATTGAGCTTCAATTGTCAGTCTGATTTCCTAAATTAACTATTTCATTCAAAAACAAATAAAAAAGACTTATCATACTTACTTATTATAATATTTTGAATTAAACTTATAGTATTTTGAAGCAATGCACCAATCTAAATGTTTAACCATCATCTGGTTTTCTAAATTAATTATTTCATTTAAGACAAATCAAAATTACTTCTCATACTTATTATAATATTATGAATTAAACTTTCAGTATATTGAAGCAATGTACCTATTTAATTTTTAATAATTATTTGGTTTTCTAAATTATTATTTCATTTGAAAACAGCTCAAAATAACTTCTTATATTTATTATATTATGACTGAATGTATTTAAACTTTCATTATTTCGAAGTAATGTAATTACAACTTTAGTTCCAAACACAGGGAAGACTACTACAAAAAATAAACAAACGATACTGCAATTAAAAAAATCAAGTAATACCAAAAACGCTTTACTAAAGATAAAACCTAAATACCTCCTGACAAATAAAAGATTCCCAGAATGACCCTTCATTAAATATAAACAGAATACAAACATCCAAGTTACAAAAATCAATTTCGTATACGTTTTTAATGTTGTACACACACTGTTATAAGTTTACATATCTTTAGAAAACTTGTATCCTAACCTACTCACGGTTTATAAACTTTTTAAGTCTTCCATGGACACTACCACCTTCACTGGAGAACCATTTGTCTTTCTCATAAGGATCTTGCCACCCCTAATCCAAAGGTAGTCGTAGTGTTTCTCCCTCTTGATAACTTTGGCAGTATTTAGAACTCGACGTCTACCTGGACTTAAACTCTCGTTGACATATATACGAATGTCTGAAGGCAGTCCCATGTGGCGTGTAGAAAAATCCTTCTTCTCTCTTGACCGTTTAAGCAAAGCGTCAGAGTCCGTCCGTCTAATCATCTTTACAATAATTCCTGGTGTAGCTGTAGAACCTTCCCTGACCCTTAAGCGATGACATGCGTCGATAATATTATCTTCTATAGGGTAATCCAAAGCTTGTCCGACCTTCTTAACCAATTCCACAACGTTCTCATCCTTAAGCTGTGGTATACCATGAATCTCTACTGTATTACGTCGACTATACTGTTCAGCTTCATCCATTCTGGCCTCAAGGAAGCCAACCTTTCTCCTTAAAGTTTCATTATCCGCAGCAAGATCTTCTGCTATATTTTTCCAATGTGATATTTCATTTTTTTGTTCTTCCAGTATTTGCTTAGTTTCTACCATTTGGTCATGACACGAGTTGATGGAGTCACCCAATGACTTCTCCACCCGATGAAAATCCTCTCTTAACTCTCTCATCAGATTGAAAATGTCTTCGTATGTGATTTTCTGCGACGTTTCCAGAACCATGCTCTTACGGCGAGCCGGAAGGCACATGTCGCATCTCCATAATTGATCTTGGTCCTGGAGAAACTGAGAGTCATCTACAGTTAAACCAACACACTTAATGTGAAACAAACATTTACAGTCACAACACTCAAGTTTATGTTTAGTGTTCTTTAACAACTTCATACATTTTCCACAATTATCCGACATACTACTGTTTTGTGTAAATTAACAAATCAAAAATATGCGAGTAAATTAACAATATTTGAAGAGAAGCTTCAACTAACAGTGAAGAACACTAACAATGAAAAACAATAATAAAACAATAGAAGAAAATAGTTCAAGTTAGCAATTTACAATTATTTAAAGTCAGTATTCAATGCAAAACCCACGACAAAACCTTGCAGGCTTACAGCGATCAATGTGCACGATTAGATAAGATACGGCGACACACAACCTTTCCCCTCAAAGTCTGACTCATAACTGAATTAACTACTTTATAGGCCTATATTAGATTAAAAATCAGTTAGTGTAATATATTTTGAAAAAATTTAGAATTTTTTAGAGGCATAATCTATATAACTTAGCCTAAATATTGTATACATTCAAAGTTTTTTCTGGCAGATGTTCCCAGTTTTTATATGTTTTCCAGTTCATTAGTGGTTCACCCTACATTGTAAGTCACTAAAGGTATTTTTCGTATTTCTCTCCACTTAATGTGATCCAACTATATTTCCATTCTGGCAAGGTTTGTAGGCTTCTGGAAAAATAACTGTAGGCCTATCTCAGATAAAATAATTTGTATTATATTGATAGTGTCCATTTTGGGTCCTACTGCTATAACAAAAAAGGTTTTAAAATATAATAATTGGTAATTAATTACCTTATTCAACCAACGAGCCCTCTAAAATATATCCTTTTTGGATTACCGCTTTCGGTGGTTCATGCTCCCACCATTATCAGATCAACCTCAAAAATTTGTCATTCCACTTTTGTGGAACACGTCGTAACAGATTATACACAATTAACATAAAAACCAGATAGAAAACCTTGTAACTTCATTTTTATAAATACAAAGTAGGTGAAAAGAAACTTACTCCTTCGTAATTACTAAACATACGAAGGTAAATCAAATACAAATCAGATTTGTTTTATTATACATATATTTATTGATCATGAAAAAATACAAACATGATTAACTTTAACTTTCTCAACATAATCTCCAGCTCGCTCTAAACAATTTCCTCGGCGGTTAGGAAGCTTGTAGATCCCTTCGTCAAAGAAACTTTTAGATTGAGTCTTCAACCAATTGTGTTTATACTGCTTGTGTCTTGTTTATATTGGCTGTTTGGCTCTTTAAATCCACATCGCAACGCGGGTTTTAAATATTAAAATCATTCAATGTAGCTTAGATAAAATAAAACCTGAACACAAAATCTCACAATAAATACGTTTACTAACCTCAAACGCGTTTCAACGACAATGTCGCCATCCTCAGTGATGCACGGGCTACAGTAACCAAACTATAACTAGTTAGGTTATTTATATGGCCTATAACTATTAGTTATTTATATTTATATACATTCAATGTAGGAAAGATTTTCATGGTTTAAACTATTAACTACCAAGAAAATGAAGTTCAGTCTCATTTTCAGTGTGGACGCAATCTCCGCAAAATATCAGCAGGGTGGACACATTCCCACACCAAAAACGTTATTATTTTGCATTGCACTACGGACGTAAGCATTTCCTAACTGTTACAAGGACCGCCCGCTCTCGTTGATATTTGAATGACCCAGATAGGAGGGGTGAAGAGTTGCAATTTGACCTCTTTTTCATTTTCAGCCGATAACGTCGGAACCCATCTAGCCCAGACTTTTATGAAGTCAAGTTGAACAGTGATGATGGCTTGATATAGTGGTCACTCTGTGCTATACTGAGTAATCACTAAAATAGGTTTCCAGTACCTGTCTAAAAATGGAAAAACAACTGGGAAACCTCGTTGCAAACCAATTACTTTATCTCCTTAATGGCTTGCTTTGTAACTTTCTGAAAAAGTGATCAAAACACACTGAGCAATTTATATGTATTCAAAAGGATCAAAAAGTGAAAAAAAAAAACATTTTATCCGCCAATGAACTAGTTTTCTTTTTTAATTAGAAACATATAACATTAATATAACAAATAAATCTGTGTAAATACAAAATATAAATTCTTATAAATCTTTAAGAAATAAAAAAAAATGTTGCGTTTGAAGGTCTTCTAAGTTATTTTTGGACAGAGATCTTGCAGCAATTACTTAGTTTTAACGGTTCTTGAACGAAGAGATTTCTTCGTGTTTTGATCAACTTCGGTAAGTTCATCATCATCCACAGACTTTTTAGCTGTAACACAATACAAAGTATAAAACAATTATTTATTTAAACATAATTTATACACTCATGCATAAAACAGACTAGTAAACTAAATTCAGTATCAAGGTACTTTTCAATTTCTGTACACCTTTCGAAAACAGTATTAAATAAACGGTATCAGTTAACTGACACAAACTTTCTCCCAACTTACTGTAGTCAAAATAATATTGTTTTTAATCATTTTATTTACTACTTTTTAGAACAAAACAAAAAAATAATATTCTACCTACGTCAATCGTATAAAAAAGTTATTGTCCCAGGCGGGATTCGATCTAGCGACCTTTGAATTACTGGCCGTCCTCGCTACCGTTGTGCTACCCCGTGCGGCCGTCGCCGTGATGCTAGATTGACAACATAAACTTGTTTATTTTTTAACATTTCCCCATAATTATGAAACGCCGAAGTTTTGATAAAAGCGGGTGGTGTCATTTTGTTTGGCATCTTAAGCACTATAAATACTGAAAATTTGATCAAAATCGTTAGAGCCGTTTTTGAGAAATTTGCATTTTTGTCGTTTTTTATTGGTTTTTAGGGGTAAATTACCCTTAAAAATTAAAAATTCCAAAAAATGAAAAAAACGCCTGGAGATATTAGGGTTTAGTACCTACATACCAAATTTCATGAAAATCGGACCAATAGTGTCCCCTCTGGTCGTGTATACATACTGACACACTGACAGACAGACACCACGTTAAAACACTTTTTTGGGTTCAGGGAGCACCAAAACAAAAAATTCCACTAAAAATATTTTTGGGTTCAGGGAGCACCAACACAGATAATTGCACTAAACAATTTTTTGGGGTTCTGGGAGCACCAAAACAGATAATTCAACTGAAAATTCAAATTCGAACATTTTTACGAAAACAATACTTTCTCCATATACTACGTATAGGGTGGAGAAAGTAAAAAGGATGGGAAATTTGTGTATCACAAAGACTACTTAGGCAAAACATTTTCAAATGTGTTATAAAACGTCTCCCGAGTCCTACAGTCTTTCAGATGTCACCGGAGCAAGCCGAGCTCAACACAGTGATGTATAGTTCAGTGACCAACATTTAATTTATGCCCCATGTGTTCAGTATTACATATTCAATGTAAAATTTGACCTGTGACAATACTACGCAACACAGATGAGACTCAAGATCAATTCATACTCTTGTAATTTTTAACGTACCAAACATTATCACCTCTTAACCTGCTTCGTATTAAACTGTCAGTTCTAACTCAGTTAAAACTGAAGGCTCCAATCGCCTCCACACGCTCAGTTTTGCCTGACATCAGTCAGCCACGAGTTGAGTTGACTGTGTCAGCTGTTTGCCGTTGAAGAACTCTTGCTACTGTATAGTGTAGTTGTGTGTGTGATTGTAAAAAGACAGAAGTGGAGAAGAATACGAAATATGTGGGTGAAGGATTGGTTGTTGAAGCGGGAACAATATTCGCATGTTAATATTTTGAAAGAGCTTCGTTTTCATCCGAAGGACTGGTATAATTACTTCAGGATGGACGAGGAGACCTATTTGGAACTTCTGTCACTAATATCCCCGTTAATTAAGAAGGAAGACACAAATACGGGGTTCTCTATAATTCCACACTCAAACACTTGGCAACAGAAAGATCGTTGGAAGATTTGTAATTTCTACTATAATTTCACCCCAGTCATTTGGACTTTTCGACAAGCATTATGTATGATTCATCCCGTTTGTTTTTTTATGTGGTAATCTTTGCTGGTTAACTTGTAGAGACATTCTTGCCCCCTAAACATTTCTATAAATTCCAGTAAAAAGTCTTTGCTCCAAGAAGTCATGCTTACCATTACAAAAAAAACACAAAAAAATACTTTCCCCACTTAAAAAAACTCACAAAATAAACACGGTTAAACGTCGAAAGCGAGACAGTACATACACCACAGTCTAATGTAACGAACACAAAGCAGTGGACAGTTGTTGTGCAGGACAGAATGCTGGGATCTGCGCGGAGCTACATCATTCCGCGAATGGTTGGACTGAGGGACTGAACTGAGACGACCATTCACACGGTCAGTTCGATTTAATGAAATTTCATCACTTCAGTTTTTTGGCCCGAGATCAGTTCTAGCTAGTTAGAATTGACAGTTAAAACTAATCGTCTGAAGGGAGACTTTACCACCAAAAAGTTATTACACTCAACAATAACTTCAAATAACATTCGGCTTTTCATGCATCATCGTTTAATTTTATTCACTCTTTATAAAAAATTATATACATGTTACTGTAAAATAATGTAAAAATCATAAGTTTCTTCACATATTATAGTAAGTTACTCTTGTTATGACAAAAAATGATCTGGATAAGTAGCCTAAGCAAAATTTTTAATCCAGATAACAATGTTATTTCAGAATTGAAGAAAAATTAAGCTTTTTAAAACTTTATTATTGTTGTTACTAAACAAAGTTAAATCTAGTATTTATTTGAAATAAAATAAAATAGTCTAAACAAAATTAATTACCAAATAATTATTACAGTTGTGTGTAAGCTACATATATGAAGGTGCAAAAAGCACTTGAGCCACCAACTGGATGAGTCCATTATTATTTCTTGAAAGTACAGAGAAGGACAGGATGAAAGTGATACTTTCATAGAAATTAAAAATACAAGTGAAGGTACAAATGCCAATGCAGGTTTGCCGACATAATAATATGTTAGTAGTGAAGCACCAAATTCGATAAAGTTAAAATACCTAGTTTTATTCAACATTATGTTTATCATAAGGTAAAAATATTTTAGTTTTGAAAGACATTTGTAGGTGGGGTGGTAGATAAATTACTATACTCTTAATGGACTACACCCACCTTATTGCTGTTTCACTTGTATATATAACTGCTGAACAGGACACGTTGTCGTCAAATATAAACATTTTTGAAGCAAGGCTTCTCGTCACACCACACACACAAAAACACAACACAAAATCCTTTGAACAAATACTGTAAAATATACACAAACACGACGTTTTGCGAAGAACAAATAACACTTTGCATCCTCAGGTGATGTAAGTCCTAGATCTTAGCGGACGTTTTTTGTCGCAACTTTTCCGAACGCATAACAAAATGATGTCAAGGCTTGTTTAAAATATATAAAAACATTGATATCGGACAGACTGTTCTTTTCGTTATCGCCCCAGTACTCTAAACCTCCTCATATCTACGGTTTACCTAAGTTACACAAACTTAATGTATTCCTGCCTCCTATTATTAGTTCTATTGATTCTCCGGCCTACAATTTGTCAAAATTCCTAAAACCAATTATATCTCCTTTTTTTGGTCACTCGGATAGTTTTGTTAGAAACAATGAGCATTTTGTAGTTATACTGAGGGATGTCAATATTGAGAGCAATGACCTTATTGTAAGTTTTGATGTTGTCAATTTGTTTACAAACGTTCCTGTTGTTCACACTTTGAACATAGTTGTGGAACAGTTACTTGATGATCTTACCATAAAAAATAGAACAGAAATTCCTGTTGAAATATTGGGGAAATTGTTAAAAGTGTGTGCTGAATTCAATTATTTTCAGTTTGATGGTGGATTTTATAAACAAACCATTGGGGCTTTCCGATGGTAGGTGTTCTTAGCCACCTTCTGTATAATATCTTTATGGATCATTTTGAGCGGTTGTTGTTTGCCAAATCAGTTTTGAAACCTAAGCTGTGGCTTAGATATGTGGATGATATTTTTTGTATTTGGAGTTTTGGTCTGGAATGCCTTAATGAATTTTAATTTTGTTGAATAGCCTTTTTGATAACATACAGTTTACCATGGAGATGGAGACAAATAAGTGTTTACCGTTTCTGGATGCATTGGTTAAAAAGAAGAATTTTGGATTGGAGACTACAGTGTACCGTAAATCTACCAACACGGGACAATATTTAAATTACCATTCTAACCATCCTGAACATGTAAAGGTTGGTTTGGCGTGTGGTTTGTTTAAGAGAGCTCATACAGTATGCAGTAATGAGATGGATTTTAAACAGGAGATTCAACAAATTAATCGAGATTTATTGAATAGTGACTATCCACAATATATCATTGACAGAGCTATTAAAAAAGCAAATAATAATAGTAATAAAAAACGTAATGAAAAACCTAACGAAAGTTCAGATTCCGTATGTAAAAGGTATTTCGGAAAAAATAAGAAGAATGAATTCCAAGTTTTGTATTAGGACTATTTTAAAAATTCATTAACTATTAAAAATTGTTTTAATAAATTGAAACCTAAAAATATCGATTTGGATAGCAAGAACATTGTGTACAATTTACCCTGTCAGTGTGGCTCGTCGTATGTGGGACAAACTTCTCGTCCATTTAAAAAACGTGTTTCTGAGCATAAAAAATGCATAACAACGGGCGAAGTTAATCGGTCTAAAATTGCGGAGCATGTCATAGCTAACAATCATGCTATTCTTTGGGATGAGGGGTTCTAACTACTAAAAGAGTCTAACTGGAGAAAGAGAGTTTTCAAAGAGACTGCTATAATGTCCGTGAAGGAAAACTGTATTTCCCAGCCAAGTTCCACCGTCAAGAGACTTTTTGACAGGCCTAATGTAAGAATTGATAATACCAATGTAGTGGGGGTTGAACCTTTGAACGACCTACGATTGATTCCTACTCAGTCAACCTGTGTTAGGCGTTCGGAAAGGTTGCGACAAAAAACGTCCACTAAGATCTAGGACTTACATCACCTGAGGACGTAAAGTGTTATTTTTTCTTCGCGAAACATCGTGTTTGTGTATATTTTACTGTATTTGTTCAAAGAATTTTGTGTTGTGTTTTTGTGTGTGTGGTGTGACGTGAAGCCTTGCTTCAAAAATGTTTATATTTGACGACAACGTGTCCTGTTCAGCAGTTATATATACAAGTGAAACAGCAATAAGGTGGGTGTAGTCCATTAAGAGTATAGGTAAAAATATGTTTTCCAACACTACAATCATAGTTGTAGTGGCACATGCCAAGAGATGTCACTAATAGTACTACATGCTCACAGTGATCAATACATTGTTTTTTTACCAAAACATTATTGTATATTATGCATAAATTGTTACACAAACTGAGCCATAACAAGAAAGCATAAAAGCAAATATCATCATTGAGTAACAATATTCTGTACTTTAAGTGTATGCAGCCGTACACTGTAAAATATTTTTTCCTTGTATATTTACTGTTAATTTTTACTGAAACATTTTTTCATTTGGCGATAAAACTAAATAAGCCCGATCCAGATGACCACAATTTTGTATAGAAGAATATTGGGTGAAAGATATAGTACACTTTTGAAACTATAGGCACGTCCTTAATTATTTAATTTAAAAGCCTGGGAATTATCTGGATATAAACGAATAAATTTTAGCTTAAGATTAATTTTTCTTTTCATTTTTTTTTTTTTTTTTTGTTGCAAAGGACAGTAGGACACTGTGATTCTGAACTGAAAATAATAATTTCCTTTACACATCCCTAATTTGATGGATCTGTTTTACATTTTCTAATAAAACTTAACTTCTTAACTCTTAAACTGGCAATGCTATAGCTAAAATTGGCCAGCCCGTTTTTAGCGTTTTGCAAGCATATTTTTAAAAATTCGCCAAAAATAGTAAATGAACCCCAATCCAAAAGTGTTCAACAGCTTTTTTGTAGAAGAACCTTCAAAGAATTCAAATATGCCACTAAAAATTAGTTTATTTTGAAATTGTAAAAGTTATTAGCTCAAGAAACAAAAAATGTTCAGTAACGAAAGGAAAAAGTTCAACTTTAGGCCTACATAACAATTAGTAAACATTTTTTGTATTTTTTTCGTAAGCGTAAAAAAGTTTCGTAATTTAGTTCTAAATATAACTGTATAAAAACATTTATCAATTTCAAATTTTTTATTTTGAAAAAAACAGTTTTTATGTTTCAAGTACACTACTGGTAACAAACCTAGGCCTAGATTGTAACGTTATTTACTAATATATGCTTTGACCAAAAATGAAATATTATTATAACAAAGTGTAGAGGATAAATCAAAGAAAAGAACGGTATAATTGTCTTTCCTTAGTTCACAAAAGTGTTTGAGTTATTTTTATTTGAATAACAAAATGACATCAATCTAATGTCATTTTGCCGTCGCTAAAGGTCGGGCGATAAGCGTGCATTGTATAACGTGGGAACAAGACAGAGCGGACGGTCACACCAGATCGCTCTAAATATAAACTTTGCACAGCTGTCTAGACAAATAAAAAACTGGTTATTTCTAGTTTTCTCCCCACCGTTGGAAAGATCAAACTGTTATCTACAAAATGGTGTAAATGAATCTGTCAATACATAAGGCGTTGCCTTCGCAAAATCGATTGACAAATGGCCTGTTTATTGGTTGAGAGACTGTCCAATCGCAAGGGTTTACAGTACCTCTTCAATCAAATATTAATTTTGCATTGACATATGATTTCAAGACACCAACAGAAAGATAAAATCATGACTAATCCAATGGGATCGTTATAATTGCCAAATAAATATTAGTGTAGGCGGTCTTTAACGTCTACGGAGTGGGAAATAACAGTACAATTGTATGTAGATTCGCGCACGCAAAGAGCTGTAGGCCGATGTGCATATTTTAAAACGATGATTACGTATATAAATATACGTTTTACGAAAAAGTTGTAAATACAAAAATTAAAGTTGAATTCATTTCCTTTCCAATGGTGCCAGTTTTATTACGATTGGATAATTTTAAGTGGGTTAAATTAGCGTTTATGCAAATATATGCAAATTTTTGCAAATGTGTCAAGTTGTTGCGTTCTGCGCCTGAGAGAAGGCCATGCATGGCCTTCTGCCAGTTCCAGGGTTAATAACCTGCATTTATTGGCAGATCTTCTAAATTTTAACCCTTTGTACCAAGCATCTTAATTTGCCGCTACAAGTAGCTGCGAATAAAAAGCTATACTATGTTTTATTTACTCGTCACTATTAAACAGAAAAAATATGTAAAATAAATTATGTCATCATCTAACCACTTTATTCTCTTTTAATGTTTCCTTTCCTTCATCAGTGATAAAAAAAACTATACAAAATTAGTAATAGTGAAGCTTAAGTTCAATTTATCGCAATTTATGTAGCGGGTTCAATTAAAGCCATCAGAAGTGTTTAAAACTAAAATTAAGTTTAGTAATAATAGCCTGTTACACTTTGAACTAATTTAGTCACTTTGTGGAGCTTTAAGTAAACTCTACTACAGTGATCCTGGCTTCTTCACAGCTCAACCAAAAACAAGGAATATAGGAGACTTTTAAAATCTGGCCATGGCTACTCCAGCCCGCATAGAACTCTGGATTTTCAGGCAAGCTCCTTTTAAACATGGAATAGGAAAATGTCACTGCTTGTCTTTGAACACAAAGCAAAATATTTGTTTATGTTGTCTCTCTGGTCATCTACCAATTCTAATACTGTAATTTCAATGTGCCAATTTGATTGTGATCATAAATTTTTCTCATTCCTGTAGTTTGTTTGTTTTCCATAAGTGCAAAATGTAGTCACAGTGTGAAATAAAACATACAAATGTAATCCTAATTAAAAATAATCGGATTATAATTTTTATTTTTTTTTTTAAGGCGAAAAACCTAGGTGGTTATCATCGCCTGTATCAGATTATAAGAAGCTTGAATAAGGAAAGAATTTAAATAAACTCGCAAAGGAATGAGGTGTTGGCAGTTCTGCATGAGAAGAGAAAAAAAACAAGTGGTAAAAATATCATTTATGCAAAGAAAAAAAAGGCAATTGAATGTTATTTACTTCAATGAAATAATTACAGAGTGCAAGTATTATTTTTGTACCACATGTCAATACTGAAATGTTTGGTTTGTATTTTTTAAACTTTACTAAATGTAAAAATACATTGTGAAATATTCGTTTAATAAATTTTGTCTTTTTTTGAATATATTTATATTTGTATTGGAAGTGCACTTTAGTTTGTTTGCTTTGTCATTTTGTAATAACAAATTTTATTTATAGCAGTTTAGGTGACATTTTAACATGTTTTCTCAACAAGCTTTTAGTAATCCAGCGATTTTGGTAATCTGCCAATGCTCTTGTCTGATATATGTTGGATTAGTAAAGATCCCCTTTACCTTGATTTTTTTTTAATGTAATAGTATTCCCTAAACAGAAGGTAGTTTTTTTTAATATTTAACTTACTTTTTGATACTATACACCTAAAGCTGTATAGTACACTTAAGAATTGAGAAATGAATACCCAAACTACAATTAATAAAAACAAAGTTATTTATTCATACCTAATTAATTTACATTTTGATAACAATATTATCATCTACAGAGAAGTACGGCACAAATTCTTAAGATAATCGATACAATCAAAATGTACATTAGAATATAAATAAATAACTTTTTTTTAATAATTGTTTAGTAGGAGTAAAGGTTATGCCTTCCAATTATTTTTTATTAGTAATACATCCGTGTATTTTTTCATTCAATTCTTAGTATTTTCAACCCTTCAAGAATTGCACACTGTCCTTTTGCCTGTTAGTGTAATCAGAGTTGATTATAGACTACATAGCGAAGCTTCCATGATTTTGTAGCCAGGAACTTGAGGTGAGAGTATCAGTACTAATACTGTCGTTTACAGTATGCGGTACAGTAATGCCTCCAGCAATACATAATACTTAATGCTTTCATTTTATTTCCAAACAATTTAATTTTGTATTTTATTCTTTTATTTTGGTGAAAAAAAAAAACTTAACAATATGTTTTATGATTAATAATATGTGTTTAATGATAATATATTTTTAAAACATTTTTAAGTTGACCATGTACGACTGATTATGTATTAAATGCGATTGATGACAGAGGTTAAGTACTCTAATAATAAACAAGTAGTACATTCTACACTTTATTGTGACCGTAATTGAGAAATACTATTCTGTTCAACGGAAATATGGTATTATAGATGAGACTTTAAGACATTTCCATTCATTTGTTCTAAACCTACCTGCGGCCTCAAATTTAGAATTTTGAAAGTTTTCTATAATTGCGCTATTAATATTGATTAGACTATTTAAAAAGCCAGAGCATTTTCTTTTAAGCAAGATCTGTTTTGTGTGAAAAATTTGTGTGAACATAACTTTTATAGGAAATGAAAATATGTACATTATTTTATCTAAACAAGCTAATTATGTTATCTTCGAACTCTGCCGCCTGTACATTTAATCAGTTAGTAACAGTTTCTTTTAACACGTCATCATTCCCCCAATTTCTTTTCACCAAGAAATTCCTTGTTTTAGTGAAAGATGAAAGTCTGAGAGTTCTAAATCAAGACTGTAATGTGGATATCCAGTAATTCTCTTCGAAACTTGTCCAGTTGCGCAACGTGAAGCTGAGCATTGTCGTTAAGTAGAATGACGATGTTTGAGTGGTCCCCGCAGGTGGTTTTGAATGGTTGCCTAAGTTATAACAAAGTTTCACTATACCTCTCAGCATGTATTGCAATTTCTCTTAACAGTAATCCAAAAGGACGCCTTTCCCGTCCCAGAAAACTATGACCATGATTTTCCGTGTTGATGGTTATTGCTTGAATTTTCATGACTTGTCAGAAAATTTTAATGGTGCCACTCACTAAATGGTGATTTAGTCTTTCGAGTATAATAGGCAAGCCAAGTTTCATCACTAGACACAATAAGCAATGTGAATAATGGTGAGAGGGCTCTCATGAGTGGGCTCTCCAAACGAAGGTGAGTGTCGGCTCGGGTAGCGAGTAGGCTCTCGGAAATCATGTGAATAAAGATTTTTAGAAAACCAGCGAGTGCCCACTCGCCTAGTCAATTGTTTGCGAGTGGGTTCTCAGTTTTAAAATGTTTAACAACTAGTCGTCTATCTTCTATCGTCGAATTCTGTAAATGATCCTAGCTAATTCAAGTCTTCTTTGTTACCCTCTTTCGTGGATCGCTCGTTCACCAACGTAAGCTTTTTGATGTATTCAACTCTTTCTTCTTCTACTTCGTCAACCACAAAATCTTTGGCATTTTGCTACGTTATTAAGAAGGGAGACGTTTAGGCGGTTAAGAAGGGAGTCATTAACCAAGAGGAAATCCCGTAACCAGAATCTCCAAGCAATAACGCTCCTACCATGTTCCTCTTCAAAATGGGGAGAATTTCAGAATTTCTCCAAATTCTTGCATCGTGTACCGACTCAGGCCAGGAAGCGGCAACACTGGTAAACTCATCATACGCAATGCAAGTCGCCTGCACATTTATACTCGCAAATCGTTTCCTGTTTATGTATTCGTCTCCGTGTAGGGTCGGTTTTACCACAGGAATATATGTGTACAGTCTATGGCTCCTATAGCAGAAGGAAAATTGTATTTTCCCGCCATTTCCCCATGTCTACTTCCATTTCATTATCGTTGGAGGGAAATGTTATCCAAACATTGCTCTTCCTAACAATAGCATTTATAACATTTTGGATACTTTTTGTTTCCGTTGTCCTGTGACATCCTATGTCCTCGCCCATGCCTGCTTGGAATCCAGGATCACCAACATACCTTAGGAAAGTCTTCATTTTTTCAAACTTACTTAAAGCCCCACCACTATTGATCTCTTCACCGTTCAAAAAGTGCTCACTCATCCATTCAATATTCTGCGAACTGAACCTGTATAAAGTCTTAAACACATCTTCAATGGTTTCGCGACAGGCTACATAAATTTTGCGTCTCCTAATCAGCATAAACTCGGCCATAGCTACTCACTTAACAAGGGCGAGTGTCCTACTGATGAGACTCGCAAATCTTAGAAAGGGCACTCAGGCAGCTGAGTGTACACTTGGTATTATTCACCTGATAACTGGAGAGCCCACTCGCAGGTCAATAGTTTACTCGAGGGTGTGAGAGCCCCCTCGTCATTGGAGCCGAGTCTGTTCATATTATTCACCTGAACCTGAGTGGACACTCGTATAAAACGATAATTAAGTGCCCACTCACGATTATTCACATCACTAAATGTGACTAAAGAACTCATCTTATACGTTTTTAATGGACAAATTTGAGAGTATTTCTTTTCCAAATTCAAAGTTTCTTAGTTCACTAGACAAACTCTGTGCTTAATGTGAAATTCAACACAAATTTTGAGAAATTAGGCTTTTATTTCTTCTTACTTTACTTTTAAAACCTGCATACGGCGCCAAATTAAAATTTCTTAGTATGCTACAAGTACTATAAATATTTTGATTACTATACCATATTTTGATGCATATAATATTTGTTCGAAGACAAATTTGGACAAATGTTGTGAACTGACTTCCCCTAGCTTTGCAATCAGCACAGAATAATGAAGTAGTCAAAGAATACAACTTTAATTTAAAATACAAAAAGTGTCCAATTTAATTACTATGATTTCACTGTCCATATTTCAAATAAAAAGAAACATATAATCTACATATTATACAATTTGAAGCGCAAAGTAAAATGATTGCCTACCTATTATATATCAATCTAAAGAGTAAAATTTCTAGTTAGAAGGAAAGTTGAAAATTTACAAATAACTTCAGTCTGTAAAGAAAAACAAAATACTTGTTAATTTGAAGATTTTCAGTGTGGCCACAATAATCTGCTGTTTACTCTAACAATGATCGACCTTACCAGTTTCTCACAAAGAAAAATAATATGTATTTGGCGTGCAAAGTACATAGGACTTAACAATAAGTCTAATGACATGAACCATAAAAAGTAAACATATTTAATGTCAATTCAATTTTTATTTGATGTAAAGAAATTTACTTTCTTAAATGAAAACTGGTAAACTATTAGTTCTAAAATTATAAATTTTGGTGTTAAGAGTACGCTTTCAAATAATAATGTCCCATGCATTTTTACATCAAACAACCCAAGATTGCATCATAATTCATACACTTTATGCCTCATTTGAAAAATAAATATTTCCATGACACATAATGTCAAGCTTAAAATTAAATCGTTTTAATTTCTAAAACAATTTTCAGTATTTCATAAATGAAATACAAAATAAACGCAAATTCAATTCAGTTCATTTAAGAGGAGGATATTTCTTGACGAAAATATGTTGGAATATATAGTGAGTATATTATGTTCTATAAATTAGTTTTAATATTCTATTCTTCAATTTGTTGCTATAGAAAAGCATTGCTTAACATTTACAGACCAGATTTAATGTTAACTTGTTCTGTCTGTAAATCTGTTAGTATAACTTTATTTTTCCCTCCATTAATAAGTTTGCAGTTAATGAAAGTATAATTCAGTTGGCACACACCGATTACAGTCTAAACTGTACGAAATCACAACCAAAGACCAAACTATCAATAAAAATTGTATTTTATTTGTACAATATAAATACTGTGTTTAGTTTTGCTTACAATCCTCCTTCTTCTTCTTAGGAACTGTTTTCTTGACAGTAACTTTCTTGGCTTGAACGAGCGTCGCTTGTTCCCGCAATTGTTTCATCTGTTCCGTGATGAAGTTGAACATGAGGTATCCCTGCAAGCAACAGATGGCAGCGAGAGCCGTCAACCTGACAGCGGGAATGTTGAAGTTGCCAACAGAGAAATCAAAAGTTTGGTTCTCGCTCAGAGACAGACCGTACCAGAAGGTGAGTACGGAGAGGATGATGGAAGCCAGTCGTGCTAATACAAACACAATGTTCGAGGCCATGTATCCAGCTGCAAAGAGATTAATAATATTAACACGTTACCAAGCTAATGGAAAAGACTGTATCCCGGGAAACTGGGCCCTATTCCCAGGGAAGTCAGATAAATAGAGTACCATTAACTTCTAAAAGGTGGGAGATATCCGAACAATTTCAATTTTGTTTATTACAAATGTTTACTTTTCTTACAAAATTCTATAAAGGTTAGAAAAATAAATTTAGGATATCACTTATAAATATTAATATCCTTGTCTACGAATGTCAATTAAATGTTATTACAAAAAATAAATCTTAAGTCTTTAAATAAATTTTTGAGTTATTTGTGTGAATATTATTATTGTCAGAATAACACACAAATTTCTTCACTAACCCTTCAACAAGTTACTTTTTTTATCAACCTAATCCTAATATGCATCACTTTATCATGGTTTGTCAGTAATTTTGATTTTTTATAGATTTTAGTGCATTAACAACTCAAATTATTTTCATGAGTTAAATACTGTTTTAATGTTTATACAGTGGTGCCCTGCTAACCAAACACTTCCAATCCGATTGTTAGTTTTGAATAAATCGTTTTTTAATAATTTTGATCCCCCCCCAAACCTTCCCTAAAATATTGAATTTTTTCAAACCCTTTCTTAGTAAGCACCTATGGCCCTAGAGGAAGCTACATACTAAATTTCATTCCAATTCGTTCGGTAGTTTTGAAGAAATCGTTTTTTAATAACTTTGATCCCCCCAACCCCCTTAAAATTTCGAATTTTTTCAAACCCTTTCTTAATGAGCACCTATGGCCCTAGAGGAAGCTACATACCAAATTTCATTTCAATCCGTTGAGTAGTTTTTGAGAAATCGTTTTTTAACCACCGAACGGATTGGAATGAAATTTAGTATGTAGCTTCTTCTAGGGCCCTAGTGCTCGCTAAGAAAGGTTTTCAAAAAATTCAAAATTTTAGGGGAGGTTTGGGGGGGTCAAAGGTACTAAAAAAAAACCACCGAACGGATTAGAATGAAATTTGGTATGTAGCTTGCTCTAGGGCCATAGGTGCTCTCTAGGAAAGGTTTTCAAAAAATTCTAAATTTTAGAGGGGGTTTGGGGGTCAAAGTTACTAAATCATGATTTCTCCAAATTTACCGAACGGATTGGAATGAAATTTTATATGTAGTCTATCCGTGCAAAGCCGAATAGGGCCAGCTAGTTTTTACGTATATTTAAAAGGTATAAAGTTGTAAAAATGTAATACAGCTATAGATTGAAAAAAAAAAAACATCTGTGTTTTACTAAACTGTACTTATACAAAGCATAGTCTTCATAAAAAATATTTTAACTATATATAACAGACCTACAACTGAACAGACAGTAGAGCCCCGCTAGTCCGACCTCGGGTAAACCGACCTGTCACAGTTGATGAGGGTTGGGCAGGGGAGGAAGCTGCGTTTTCATTTTTAGACCTGAGCGTGAGACATCGTTTCCTTCAAAACATCCGTTCCGTTGAGTCACCGACCGTAGGAACTATGCACTGGGAAGGATGAAGTCGTACTATAAAGGTTCCGTCGTGTAAAACGATCTACTACTGAGGTTGAACTCTTGCTATAAAGGTTCGGTTTTACAAAAAAAAAAAATGTGCTAAAGAGGGTTAGAGCTACAATCTGTATTGGGACAAACATTCGTGCTACTGAGGTTTTAAAAACAATAATAGTTGTGTTATAGAGGTATCTTTAACATTAAATGTTATGGCAATCTCGGGGGATTAGAAAAATGAACTTGTTATCGAGGAAGTTGTGTTAGCGAGTTCTACTTCCTCGCTAACACAACTTATTATCAATACAGTTGTGCTGAGTTGTATAAATAAGTTTGTATGACTACAAATATTTCCTACAGACAGTTATATAGGAGAAGTAAATAATTATTGTAATTGCCCAAATTACAACTCATAGTTTAAACAAAATGAATCAGGTGTTTTCTTTATGTCTATGTATGACAAACAAATTCAGTGAAAAGACATTAATTATACATTTAATCTCAATGTTGCTGAACAGATCTAGTAAACAAACGTAACTATTTTAATAATTCGACCACGCAGCTGAACCGCTGACGTGAGTTGAGCAAATTTCCAAAATTAAGTTTATAGACCGATATTTTAGGGTTTCGACCAACAATTTGGGAAATAGGTCTATTCACGACGGTGCTGAATAGCTGCAAAATGGTTCGCACGCCATTCCGCATATTTTGAGTATCTTCAATAACACAAAGCATTGCGTGCTTCGCACGCCATTCCACATATTGGGATTGTCTTCAATACACAATGCATTGCGTGCTTCGCACGCCATTCCACATATTGGGATTGCCTTCAATACACAAAGCATTGCGTGCTTCGCACGCCATTCCACATATTGGGATTGTCTTCAATACACAATGCATTGCGTGCTTCGCACGCCATTCCACATATTGGGATTGTCTTCAATACACAAAGCATTGCGTGCTTCGCACGCCA
>JAGFPH010002089.1:101407-113664 GCA_018207615.1 Philaenus spumarius | reverse complement strand
GTACTTCTATGGTATTTCACGTTTTGATCGATTTTGGGGGAACCAAGCGAGCTATAAGGTCGCGTAAAAAAACAAAATGTGCAGAATAACATCTTACATTTATATTTTTAGAAAAAAACTCTAAAAAAAATTCATTCTCTTAGTAAAAATCTCAAAAAATAGTTACTTCCGGTCAAAAAACTTACTTCCGGTTGTTGGATTTTTTTGGCTAACGAACTCGTCCGAGCCACTTACACAACCAACACGTGTACCAAATTTGGACCAAATCGGACTTAAAATGCGACCGCTAGAGTGCGAACACATATATACATATATATATATATATACATATATATATACATATATATATATGAATTTTAATGACACCCCAAAACGTGTTCTGGGGACCATGATCGGTGCTCATTTGCTACTCCCGACCTTGGGTCTCACCATAAGGGCCACTGCAATAGCTCATTTTTCCTATGGAAATTCGCTAATAATTGGTAAACTAGATTTAGAGTAATAAACTCTTCGATTCAATACCATTGTAAAAGCATGTTGTATTAAGGAAGAGTTAGAAAAAACTAGGTTCCACTCACCTCTGCTGCCTTTTTCTTCTTTATCGACAAAATCAATCAGTCTAGCAACATGGAAGAGAGCTTCAGAAGCGAAATGGATCACCATCAGGCATAACGCAACTCGATTGAAACTATACAAGTAAAACAACAAAAAAAATAATGTGATCAGTTAATTTGTATGAATATTTTACATTAGATGTCCTATGATACAGGGATTACTGTATCTTTTTTGCTAGAAATGCGGTAAAGGTGAAGTAATACAATAGTTTAATGTCAACCTAGATTTGATGTGAATTACGCGGACTGATTTTTAATTAAAAAAGAAAATGTCTATTCACATAAAATCTGTGGTTCTACTACACTTGCGTCAAGATCTAGATCACCGCTACCACCACCACCACGAACCAAGTGCTTCTGTCCATGAATATATCAGAGTTTACAATCTGCTTGCATTTGCAGCAAAGCCGCGAGAATCCTTGGAGGTTGGTGAGCGATGCAAGCGCGGGTGAAACCCTTTAGTTAATCATAAAAATAAAGCAACAGATTCCCATATATTTTATTTGAGGTCTTTTTCTTGGAAATTTTCATGAATACCAGAAGTACACTTTAAATTTGTTTAATAATGAAATGTACCACAAAGTCTTCATCATGTTTACCACTAACATCGTGTACAGTCATACTTCTAATAGTAAAGTAAACTTTCCTTTTATTATTATTTTTATTTATTTCTTATTTTTTTTATTTTTTCCGCTTACACACGTAGTAATTTAATTAAACTTTCCTTATCCAGGTTCGGAAGATTCTAGGTTGCACTGGCATAACCGGCAGATAATATCACACATTGTTAATTGTTGGGGAAGGTACTCTTCTACAAAATCCCATAATTATGAAAATTGTACGTGAAGCTCCTCTCCATAAACAACTCATTTTAAAGGATAAAACAGTTCTCCACTGTTATTACAATTAATTGCTGGTCAAATGAATAATGCAAAAATAGAAATACCGTACCATACAAGAAAACGAATCAAATATAATTTGATGTTGCCTCATTGACAAAAGTTGTTACCAACTTAACTAGCTCTAACAGCGCTTACTCCACTCCAATTGAATAATACTAATATGACATATGGTAACTTAAATTCCATCAGACCCTACTACTCGAGAAGCCTACTGGCTTGGATTCCTTAAGTTTTTTTAAGGTGTTACCAGCCTGGACCAATATGAAGTAACTGGTACAAACTTGATTTGATAACTATGATAAGTAACTTTGATAAATATATCTTGGACTAGCTGACCCGTACGGCGTTGCCCGTGGTGGTTGGTATTTTCAGTCTTTTTAACGTAATTGTATTCTTTTTAAGTGTTCAGTCAATGAGTGGTATTTGGCTTTTATATTTATAGATCTTAAATAATAAAAGCACTATTGTCATAATAATAAAAGATCTGAAATTATGATTTTAGTAACTTTGATCCCCCCAAACTCCTCCTAAAGTTTCGAAATTTGTCATACCCTTTCTTAGTGAGCACCTGTGGCCCTAGAGGAAGCTACACACCAAATTTCATTCCAATCCATTCGGTAGTTTTGAAGAAACCATGATTTAATAACTTTGATCCCTCCAAACCCCCCCTAAAATTTTGAATTTTTTAAAACCCTTTCTTAGCGAGCGCCTATGGCCCTAGAGGAAGCTACATACCAAATTTCATTACAATCTGTTCGGTAATTTTGGAGAAATTGCGATTTAGCAATTTTTACCCCCAAACCCCCCCTAATATTTCCAATTTTTTCAAACCCTTTCTTAGTAAGCACCTATGGCCCTAGAGGAAGCTACATACCAAATTTCATTTCAATCCGTTCGGTAGTTTTTGAGAAATTGTGATGAGTGAGTGAGTGGTATTTCGCTTTTATATATATAGATTTGACGAAAAAATTTAAAAAATGTTTTACAAAAGTAAAATTATAAAACTTCATATAATCCTGAGACTGAATCCCCACATATTAGGTACTTTTTTCAAAATAATAACATTGCTCAAGACAAGTTCAAAATTACACTTAGTTAAAACCAAAATCTCTCACTGACCTGGTAAAACTATGTTAAATCTAGATTTATAAATAATATCCAATCTTGCTTTCTTACTTCAAAAGATAAGCAGCACCAATGTAGAGAAGTGATACGGTAGCATAACGGATTCTCTCGGCCATCTCTTCTCTCTTCGTACGTTGAAAGTAAAGCTCTGGGTAACAATGCAACCAATAAGCCAATTGCACAATGAAGAAGAATTTAAACATAAACACCATGTCAGTGTGTGGATAGCCTTCCCAAAGTGCAGAGATGTTCAACAATATGTTCTCCCTGAAAAAGTTTAACTAAATTAAAATATTATATTCGTCTTTCAAAAATAAACATTTCTGAAATGAAAGATTTATTTACTTAAATATATGCTTTCTTTTGTATTGTATTTATTTCCTAGTACACAGATTAAAACAAATCCGCACAATACATTTGAGTTGTCCTATTGATACAAACACAAGCGGACAATATAAACCCACTCAAAATTTAATAAAGTACAATCTAAAACATTTTGAAATGAATAATGTTAACATAAATGCATAAAGACAACAAAGGTTGTGCAAACTAATTTAGGCCTACTAATAAAATGCATCCAAGTGAACTGTTAAAAAACAATTTTTTTTTAAATTTGAACAGGATGTTTGTTAAGTAACTTTTAATCAAAGAAAACATACCACATTCTAAAAAATCTTTTAACTTTATACACTTACTCATGAGATAATTGCAGTGATTTTTATTTTGAAAATACCTGTCTTTTTTAAATTGAATATTATTATCATATAAATTGTCTAACTTTATATATTCAAAGTGAAGCTCACAGTCCTATTTGCCTTTTTTCCAATGATGATCGTTACGCCTATCCAATCAGGAATTGTTGAACCAATTAATGTTTTGTTTATAGCATTGTTTCAATATGTATCAAGAAGTAAATTAAATGAATCAATGTCATACATACAATATAACGTACAGTAATTTTATTATTCTTTAATTTTTTTTATTAAAGGAGAAAAACTTGAGTAATTACTACCGCCTGAGCACCTTGAGTATATAATGATACAAATATAACTTGAACAAATCACAGGATACGACTAACACTAGTTAACATTAAAGATAGAATTTAATTTTATAACAACAATTTTAATAATTTTATAACAACTACAACTAAACAAATTAAAACAGAAATAAAACTGTTTCAAATCTTAAAATTAGTTGGTATAGGGTCGTGTGCTGCTTGCTCTTGTTGTATCTCCGTTATATTTAAAGATAAACAGTTTTTTTGTTGGTAAAAAAGTTTTGTTAATAATATAAAAGTTATTTAAAAAGATTTTCGATGATACGAAAGTATTAAAACATATAGTTATACAGTTTTGAACAGTAATTGATTGATAAACAATTCTTCGTTAAATATTGCTTCGTAGAATATGACTTTGAAAAGTTTTCGTCAACATTATACCAAAAAGCATTTGCATACAAACAGTGATGTTGTTTTAATAAAAAAATAAGTGAAGTGCATGCACAATTAACATTGGACCGGGAGCATTTTTAATTTATATTTTTATTATATCAAAATTCATTTATTTGAAGGGTCTGCTTTATTAATATTTATATTTTTTTAATATTAAATTTAAATTTCTTTTTCAAAATGTATCATATTTTATTATGTTTGAAATTGAATTTATAATGCTGCATTAAACCTCAATCAGTCAGCTGTGCTCGTCTGATTTCCTCAATCTGTCAACATTACCTGTGATTGCACTAATTTCTGTGGTCTTTTCAATAAATTCTGTCATACAAAAATCAACAATCGTATGGAGTTTCAATTATTTGAATGTGGAAATTTGTAAATATTGGTAAGTTAATTATTACTTGATTTCTAATTTTAATAATTCATTATTTTTATAGTTAATAACACAAATTTTCACATAATTTTTGTTTAAAACATTTTATGATGCACAAAAAAACTAAAACAGAACTTTGAGCAACACTGCAGTATTTAAGGTACCTAGTTTTCAGTAAAAGACAAAATATAATCATTTAAAATATGAATATTTCTTACATATAAATGTCATATTTTAAACCTAATGTCAATGATAAAATCATTTTCTGAAATTTAGTAAAATTTCTGAAATAACAATTACTTCATCATTGATAGCTTTGTTAGTTCATAAATTATCATAATCTATATGGCTCTTGTATCTTTGTCATTAACTTTTTGCTAATTATACTGTCTAAAATTAATTCCAGGGAAGTATTTAGGCTTCAATGAACACCAATATTTGGATCCATTATTTCAGCCAGGAACTCATTCCCTTCTTACCCATGCAGGGCTGTTTTTCCGCTTAGGCACGCTAGGCACATGCCTAGGGCGCAAAAGATTTGGGGTCGCAAAATTAGGGAAATTTTTTTAATACATTTATTTCTGGTTCAATTTACAAACATTTTTCACACAAGTTTTTACAAACAAAGGACAAAAGATTAAAATTACAACAAACGCCCCATAGCCAATCAGCCAACGCCCAGCGAGTCATGTATCTATGCATTGTGTTTGTGTGTGTGTGCGCGGAGCGAAAGGCTGGGCAGGACTGTGAGGACAGTGCGCCTGACTGACGATGAGTCACCGCGCATTGGTACTGTTCGTGGGCGCCGAGCGAGACAAGATACTATTACAGACCTCCAATTTCATGAAGTGGCTCTGGTAGTGGTGAGAGGAGGCGCAACAGTTTGAAGTGCCTAAGGTGCTGAGGAGGTTAAAAACGACACTGTACAATTGACTGAAACCAGAAGCCCTTTCTTCTGCTTTTTGTACTCCGTAGCTACAAGTGTGAAAACTCATTCATTCTTTTTAATATTCTTTTATATTTTTAGCTGACTACTATATTTTTGGACAACAATGTGGTTGGTTACCTGTTAAAAAATAATTTTAATGAAGCTAGTATTAACAGTTTTTAAATTAAATTTTGGTTTCCAGGCCTTCATTTTTCAGGCGTTTTACTAAATAAAGTGTTCTTAAAAAAAATTTACTTTAGGCCTAAATCATTACTTCATCTCTTCTCTAACTTTGTGTTTGTCTCGTCTTAATTAGTTTTTATCGATTACTAGGGTTGCATTCGCCTCATGAATCACTCCAAGATCTTTTAAAACACTAGACGCGATAGCAGCAGTTGCTCTGTCAGATATTTCTAAATCTGTCGCTTATTAGGTAACTCAACTCTCATTTGAGTGGTTTACGCAACAGATGCATCATTACTAATTAATTTTTAATCAAATGCCTTGTTCAGACGATAATGTTAGAGTGAAGTATAAAACTGCAATTAGAACCACAGTGGATTCTCTAGATCGCTGTATTTCTTTTCTGTAGTCCCTATTCATAATTATAATTGTTTTTGTCCTATCCACGTTGCTAATGAAAATAGAGGATAATAAAGGTGCTATGCTCGCTGATGTCACACTCACTAGCTATCATGAGAAAACTACGACTTGATTACCAGCTATCTCTGATTACAAGTAAACAAGACCTTCTAAGAGAAGGTATGAAAAAGAATTTTCATTATTTTTGAATTTGTATTTCGTTTAAGCAATTTTTTTTAAGTTATAAAAGGTAATTTTTTTTAATTTTACAAAATTTTAGGACTTGTGCACGACCAAACAACGCTATTGAAATTTTGTTTTGTTAAAAGAAACATAACAAAAGAGTTAAAAGGAAACACTTCAGGTGTATTTAACCCTTTGGGTCCCAGGGCGACGATCTATCGTTGACTAAAAAGTATGTGTAAATTCCCATGGCGACGATAGATCGTTGCCTGAGTGTTACGCGAAAAATCCAAAGCGCCGATCTATCGTCGCAAAGATTATTTCAGTCTTACAATTATGTAAATAACTTTTTACATATAACCTGGACATTTTTTTGTACAAAACAGCGTAAGCGTTAATTTAATCATTAAAGTGCTTATTGAACGATTTTAAACGACAGCTGACGTATTCTAACTGCGCAGTTTAGTTGTCATTTGTTTATTCGTTTGTTTACTGGTGAATTTAACATTCATTTTTCGATTTTTTAATGTTCTTTAGTGCACTTAAGTGTATATTTGAGTTATTTAGTAATCTAGTTGTGAGTGTTAAACAATAATAATAATGAAATTTAGTGCTACTTCTAATATATTGGTAGGATGTTCATGGACATACCAAGGTTGTTTACCACGCTTTTTTAGTGAGGTTATTTTTGTTTTTTAGTTTGCGAGTTTTCAAATTACATTTTAGTTATTTACTGATACAGTTTTTGGTTTTAATATTATTAATTATATTTTAATTTGTAATAATAAAAACACCCATTAATAAAATTAACTCTCTTTTCTAAGAATGTTTAGTTAGGTTAGGCCTATGTTAATTGTTACTTTTTCATTTTGCGACATAAAACCATATATTATTTTTTAATCAAGGGACTTGAAATTTTGTTCACGTATGGAAAATAGTATAAGGATTCAATTTTTAATGTTTCCCATCATAAAAATCTTCTAGTTTTTCTTTCAAAAATATTACTTTTTTTATTTTACAAAAACAAACACAATTTACCTCATAAAAATGTTTTTAAAAATATAATTGAAACATACAACAATCAGTAGGTTTTATAGACAAATTAATTTGTAACATTTTGATACCACAAACATTAAAATAGCTTCAATACAAGGTAACTTATAAAGCTTGTTTACCAAACCTCTACCGTAACACATTTTTTGGTCTGGGATTTTTCGGCATATTTTCCAATAAACTGCACATGACATTTTTTCTGACCAACCACTTTTTTGGCATGGGACCTAAAGGGTCAAGACTAAAAAAAATTTATCGTTAATAAAAAAAAGTTGAAATTCGGCTGATTTTCCGACTTTTTTTAAAGTTTGATGCTAATGCACTACCTAAAGATCACATTTTTTTATTATTTTCCCCCCAAATCAGGATGTCAAAAGGCAACTTTTTACCTATTGGAATCCCAAATTCAAAAAATCACTTTTTTCAGCCCACCGTAATATACAGGGCTATAACACCAAACAACAAAAGGATTGTATTAGGCTCAGACTAGAAAAATGCCTTCTCAGACAAGCTCTTTGTTTTTTAATAACCTCCAACAAAAAATATAAAAAACCATTAAAGAACAAACAGTTTTTAAAATTTGTGTTACTATTTTTGGTATCTAATTCCTTCTCCTCGGTCACACAGGATGAATCCAAATGTGTTAATTAGGACACTTTCTCGTTCATGATTCTGTTGCTCAACCTTTACTGAAGCAAAATTATCATAAAGAGTTCCGTTCATAACTTTACAAAGAAACAAACAACTACTTACTTTAAAATAACATCACCTCCCCAAAGCACTGACATAACATAGAATATCAGCAACTGTCCTGATTCGTTGAACTTGCTGTGTTTCACTTTTGAAAGATGGAGTTTACGGCTGATTTTCTGAAACAAATTAATATGATGCTTGAATATCACAAGACACTGACGAAAAACTGTAATCAGATGGATCAACGATTCTCAACGGTTTTGCAGTTGCATACCCCTTAGCAACTTATTTTCATGAATTGTAACCCCGGACTATAATTCATATCTAGTGCGAGTCTAACGTCAGTAATAAGGAATCAGTACAGTAATAGGGTTAGCAATAAATATGGTGTAAAACTATGAGTACCATATTTTGTGATAACATTTTAACGCTTAATACTAAATATAAAATGAAACAGAAAATACTTTATTAATGCAGTAGAACTCCAGTTATCAATTAGGACCGGACCCCATACGGATAATCAAAAACTCGGATAGTAGGATTTTTTCCAAAAAAAGGGTCTATTTGAACCTTTTTGGAACTGGCTTCGCGTTTATGCGACTGGAGTAAACTATCTGCACATACTACGGTCGCCTAACGTTAGGTAGTTAAAAAGAAAAATACTTTAAATTGTAAACATTTTTGTCAGCAAGCCCTGTCCTTGCTTTGATGTAGGCAATTTTTTGAAGTTAGGTTAAAAAAAAGCCAAGTATAGTCTTATGTCTGGGGCAGCATTCAACTTGCTTCCAAATTTATTTTTTATAAATGTGTACGACGAAAAAGCTCTTTCTACCAGTTCTGTGGATGGGAAAGGCAATAAAACCTTAATTGTCAGATCAGACAGATATTTAAATTCACTATTATTTATAATCACTATACAGTAAAAGCCCTGTTAACCGAAACCCAAGTTATCCGAAACGCCTCCAAAAAGAAATTCAAAAGTAAAGGCCTATTATATGTGCAAGATTTTTTTTAAATCATAATTAGAACCTGTTTCAACAATTTAAACATCTGTTAGAAATTAAGTAGCGGCTTTTAAAAAAATTTACCAATGCCAAACTTTGAATTCAGTTTTCTCAGAACTCGAAAAATGTTAGAAGTCCACCTTCCTTTGATGCCGGGGCTGCCTATTTTCTCCCACCTCAGAATCAAACCGTGACCTAATCAATTTACTGCACTGTATTTCTTTTCACAAATTTATTTAGTGAGTCAATGCCGGCTGAAATCCTTTTAATGATAAGATAGCGGGACATCGCTGCTCGAAATTTTTTGGAGGGATGCAAGAAACAATCAAAAATGTATTCTTATTCTTTTCTATAGGCTAATGAACTATATAGAAAACTGTATTGTTACTATTGTAGCAAAAATTCACCTATCAATTATTCTTATTTTAACTTACAAACTTTTCATTTAAGAATTTGTTTTTTGTGTTCCAGAAAGTTATATTCAATAGCGCCATTATATTGAAAAAGTTATAATTATATGGTTATGATTATATATATGGTTTATTATATTATTACTGAGGTAACAAGTAACCTTTGGAATAAAAAGGTGTAGTATTTTTACCTGAACCTCCTCACCAAAACATTTTCTAGAAAAACACAATAGAGATAAACTTACATCAAGAATGTACTCCTGGATGATGGCATGCATCACAATGCAGATCAAGAAGTAGAAGAAGATTGCACAAAAATCTTTGACTCCATAGGTGTAACGCGTAAGGGTATCTGGTGTTGTATCAGTCGGTTGTTGATTGTTGCTTACATTGTGATGGACAGCAATGAACATGTAAGCCAATGGTGAGGTAACCTGTTCATTAAAACAATGATCAATATTTATACTAATAAATACAAGTTTAGGCTTACTTAAGATTATTTATTTGCAGATTCAATTCAAAACTGCAAACTCTATTTGGTAAAAATTTACTTTAACTTGTCAATCGATTTCTAAGGGAATTTGATATAATATGAAAGAACACATCTAACTGATTGTAAAAACAACAAAAGTTTTCCCGGGAAATAATATTTGTAGGAGTTATGAAAGAAATAAAACTTGAAATTATATAGGTTAAGTTTCGACTTTTCCGCAATATTTCATGTAATTATAAGAAAATAAATCACTTAACATACACCAAACACGTAAGAATTAAATAAAGTAAACAATATTAATCCCAAAAGTACACACAAAGCAATAAAATTAGAAAATAATGTAACAAAACGTAAATTACGCAAACAATAACATCGAACAATATAAACTACACTAGCTGCGTAATTGAAATAGAATTTCATCAACATTGCCAAATCGAACAATAGGTTATTGTACTGAATAGAGTGTGTATAAATCTGTATCTGTAACCTGTGGACTACTAAACAGTTGACCGCAGCATTTGAAATTACCGTAGTAATTAATTTAAAAAAATATAATCGTTATTATCACATTATAGGCCTATAATTAAAATTAAAAAAAACCTAAAAGGTACTAACCTATACTATTTAAAGTCACAGTATGTTCATCTGGCCTTTTCACAGTACTTTTAACTTCATCTGGCCGATAACAGTATGATTATAATATTTCGTCGTTATTATCACAACTATAATTAAAATTTTAAAAAAAACCTAAAAAGTACTAACCTATACTATTTAATCACAGTATGTTTACTTAGATGAGTTGCCTAAACTGTTTGTTTCTACACAAAAAAGAACAAGACAAATCTGGCAACGCTGGGAGAACGCTGAGAAAAACAATGTAAATTCCCATAACAAACTTTTGATTTGAAAGTTTTTAATATTGTATGTGTTGAAGATGGTTAAATATTGCTTTCCCGGCATCAGTGAAGTGTATAAATACTATATTTATTACGAAAAAAGTTCAGGTTTGTGTATTTATAGTAGTTTTTATTGACAAGTTAAAGTAAACAAATACCCTCTATTTTTGCTATCATGTTAAATACATTGACAACATTCTTTTGGGACTGACAGCCCATACAGGTCATAAGAAAAAAACTGATCAATACTGCATGTCTTCTTTATCTAAGCCTTAAAACTTAAAACCACATTAAGTTAGAAATTGATAGGCCTACCTAACTAAGAAGGTAAGTTACTAATCCTTACTAAAAATATTTTGTATTTAAGTGAGGATTAGTAGGCTATAAAATAATCAAGTTAAACTTAAGAAACTAAATTGTAACTGATCAAAGTTTAATTTGTAAATTAGAGTAAGCCAAATGTATATAGCCCTATTGATGATTTTGTTCCAATAATAACCCAGATATAGGACAATTTGACCAATGATGAGAAGACTGCTAGTCTATAGTAATAAAAGTGAACATACAAACAGAATAAAACTACTAGACCTATTATTATATTAAATTCTATACAATCGTTTTTATTAAGGTAGAAAAAAAAGATTTAAGTTATTTCAAATAAAATAACTGTGAAAATGAAACGCAAACCTAACCTAAATTATTTGTGTGTAGGCCCCTAACTATATCAGAGCCCACTAAAGAATACCGTTGCGAGGCGGCCAATAGGATTGATCGCACAGTTTAAATAATTATAAATGTGTTGAGTCAGCCGCAATCAGTTAGAAGCGCGGGAAGAACGTGACAACGTAGCACTACGGCGATTGGAGCGTTCAAGGTCTCGATGTACACAAGCCCGTCCCTCAACGGTATTCTTTAGTGGGCTCTGATATAAATCTAAACTAATATTTTATAAACTCACCTAGTTTAGGTTTATCTAAGCTGGCATACATTAGTTACTTCTTTAAAAAATAGGTGATATTTTTACTTTAGTTTAAAAATAAGGACAACATAATATGTTAATTTTCCTGAAGGCTTTATTTTTTGTCTAAGTACTTAATTTTGGTAAGCTCAGTCTATTTCCAATAAATATATTTTACTGGTTCATTGTGACTTTGATTCTAGACACTTCACTGATCGCCGGAAATCAATTATAAACATTCTAAATCAAATATAACATAACAAATTAACAAACCAAAAATCGCTTATGGGATTTTAACATAGACAATGTACACCCATTTTAATACGCGATAGGAACAGGGTTGCCAGATTGGCTGCAATTAGATTTGAGTGGGTTTATCAGTGCCTCCTATATTGCCTAAAATTAGGAAATAATAAGTGTTTAAGTTAGAACCCTACGAATGTGATAATATCGACGAAATATTATAATTATACTGTTATCGGTAACATATTGTGACTAAACAGTATAGGTCAGTACCTCAAGTTTTTTTTTTATTTTAATTATTTAATGTGATAATAACGACGACATTTTATAATAATACTGTTATCGGTAAC